>CAKXYN010000556.1:0-67212 GCA_935064755.1 Tragelaphus eurycerus
CATTTAATGAATCCGCCACAGGTATACATGGGTTCCCCATCCTGAACCCTCCTCCCTCCCCATACCATCCCTCTGGGTTGTCCCAGTACACCAGCCCCAGGCATCCGGTATCAGGCTTCGAACCTGGACTGGCGACTCGTTTCAAATATGATACTATACATATTTTAATGCCATTCTCCCAAATCATCCCACCCACTCCCTCTCCCAGAGTCCAAAGGACTGTTGTATACGTCAGTGTCTCTTTTGCTGTCTCATATACGGGGTTATTGTTACCATCTTTCTAAATTCCATATATATACATTAGTATACTGTATTTGTGTTTTTTTTACTGGCTTACTTCACTCTGTATAATAGGCTCCAGTTTCATCCACCTCATTAGAACTGATTCAAATGTACCATTTCACACCAGTCAGAATGGCTGCAATACAAAAGTCTACAAGCAATAAATGCTGGAGAGGGTGTGGAGAAAAGGGAACCCTCTTACACTGTTGGTGGGAATGCAAACTAGTACAACCACTATGGAGAACAGTATGGAGATTCCTCAAAAAATGGGAATATAACTGCCTTATGATCCAGCAATCCCACTGCTGGGCATACACACTGAGAAAACCAGAATTGAAAGAGACACGTGTACCCCAATATCCATCGCAGCACTTTTTATAATAGCCAGGACATGGAAGCAACTTAGATGTCCATCAGCAGATGAATGGATAAGAAAGCAGTGGTACATATACACAATGGAGTATTACTCAGCCGTTAAAAAGATCCAAGGGGTTTTAAGACCATCTCTTTGCTCAGTATGCTAGCTATTTAAGTGGAAACTGGGTGACCCCTTAATGGACCATAGTGAGTGAATTTCCGTCTATTATGAGGTTCAGAATGATGACTTTTTCAGTACATGCTTATTCTCTAATCTCACTCTTTAATTCCAGAGCTGAAAGAAGAGTTCAAGGCACTTTCATAATATTTCAGCAAAATCCATATTTATCATAGTTCTTTATATAGGTTCAAATCCTCATTCAAACTGTTTTTAGCATCTGCCTTCACAAGTATTATTGCAGATCCATAATAATAAGAAGTCCAGCCAACCTCTTAATAGGTTTAGTCACATGGTTTCAATTTCTTAATCACATTTCCTTCATGATGCATGCTGCTGACAGTGAGAATATTCTCCAGAATGCAGCCATAGTTATGTCCAATGTATGTTTCTCTTTAAAGAAAGCATATTTGAATATCTTGAATAAGTGTATATATATATATATATATATATATATAACACACACACACACACATATATAGGCATATCGATAAGTTGAATTTGATTGAATTGAATTCAACTTTTTTACAAAATAATTTCAAACTTCAGTATTTATTTCTGTTTGTAGGTATTTGCAAAGGGTCTTACAGTTGGTGGTAGTATAAATGTGTCATGCCCTTTTAGTTGTGAAACATAATTTAAAGACACAAGCCCTGACCCAAGACTTAATGATGCGATTCTTTACTTCCCCTTGGTAAATTGTGTTATTCACTTTTTCATGCTTCCTTGTTATAAACTGTGAATGCCATACCCCATTTTTAGTATTCCATAAAGATATTATAGGACTAAATTTAAATGTAAAATGTATTTTACCATTTTTGAATATAACTGAAAAATGAAATAACTTTCATCATTAACGTATTAATCTAATTACAGAATTGGCACAATAAATAAGCACTTTGAGGAAGTACTATAAACTCTTTCCATTGTGAAGTGCTAATATTACAAAAGGGTTCACAATTATCACTTAATATACATATAGAAACAATATTTATAAATTTTGATTAACATAAATGGTAGATCAATTAAAAATAAAATATAATAAAAATAAAACACACATCTAAGTGTTTAATTTATATGGTATCAAATATTCAGACTCCATATTTAAGCTCATTTATTATCAAATATCCAGTTTATGGCTTCCCAGGTGACTCAGTGGTAAAGAATTTTCCTGACAATGAAGGAGATACAAGCTATACAGTTTCGATGCCTGGCACACTATAACCCATGGTGATCACAAAGAGTCGGACACCACTGAACACACAACACACACAAAATCCAAGTTTATAAGTGGCCAACTTTTTCTCTTTTGAGATGATGCTTTGTTTTCATGTAGACTTATGGATGAAGTTTAAAATTAGAGAGGAACACAATAAAAATTTATCTCTGATGTTGTCACCTTATTTGAAATAATTGATTTGTTGGCAAGATCCGTTAATGATAGGGAAATACCCATGAGTTCCAATTAGTCAGAGTGAAGAAATTTCATAGATTTTGCCAACCAATAGGATATAAGGTAGTGCTTTTAAAGCTTTTACAAAGCTACAATTAATAAATCAAGAGACACTTAGTGTAGCTGAGTTAATTGACATGTTTATCTTATAGCTTTTACTTCTTTCCCAATCAACTAACAGCGGCCTGGGGCCTAGCCATGGAGGTATGTCAGACTCATTCATAGGTGAGATTATTTTTGAGAAATTATGTAATCATACATTCTCAGGCTTAAATACATATTACATATTATACAATCAAACCTCATCCAAGCTTACATTAGATTTAAATCCCTTCTTCAACATACAAAATAACAAGAAAGGTAGACTCAACTATAGTACTACCAATTTAGAAGCAAGAATATTTTGGTGTCATTTATTTCTTACTGATATATACTTAAATAAGCTTCCCTGGTGGCTCAGATGGTAAAGAATCTGCCTGCCAATGCAAGAGACACGAGTGTGATCCCTGAGTTGAGAACATCCCCTATAGAAGGGAATGGTTATGCACTCCAGTATTCTTGCCTGGAAAGTTTTGTGGAGAGAAGAGCCCGGAAGGCTACAGTCCATGGGGTCACAAAGAGTTGGACATAATGTAATGACTAACACTTTTCACTCTCCTTTCATATATTTAAATTAGTTGAATTAATAATATAATTAGTTGCACTTACATAAGTTAAAATAAATTTGCAAGTCAAATATGCATCCAAAATTTCCCTCACTTAATATTACAACTTTAGAATTTTTTTATGACATTGCACAATTTTTAAAAAGGTATATATTATTCACAAAGATGTACTATATATTATTCAAAGAGATGTACAATTAAAAGAAATTTTAATTATCTTATTCTCCAGTATTGAACATTTCATGTTGTTTCTAAATTTTCCACAGCTCTTATTAATAGTATTGGACATATTTGTACATAGTGATTTTTCTGTTTTAAAAAATATTTTACATTAGGGTTATTCCTAAAAGAAGTATTGCAGAGACAAGGAAAAAATGAAAAAATAAAGTAATTCATATTCCTTCATAGTTTTTTCTAAAACACTTTCATAAACTATGTTTAATTCATACTTTATTTACACTGTCTTCTTCTTTATCTGCTAGGGGATCCTACTAAAGACTGAGGAAATGCTCTGACAATGGTGCACTTTGTTTCCACACATGAATAAATGTTTCATCTTAGATAATTAAAAATAAAGTTTTTCATTCATTTATCTTTGAAAAGATATGCTTTATGAAATATATTCAATTGCATCTATTTCTCTTCTCCTTGGCAAATTTAAAACTGCAAATTTCTTGTTGTATTAGCCATGCATTATCTTGCAAACAGGAATGATGGATGCTGTTGGAAGACGGTAGAAGAAGGTGTGAGAATGCATGCAGTAGAAACATAAAGGACTGGGAGGGTCGTTCCTACTGTGGATGGGTGAGCCGCTGCTGTTTGATAATTGTAAATCTGGCACTAAGGACATTTAAGAGCAGCACCATTTATGACTTTGTATGAATAAGCATACATTAATATACATAGTAAGTGTCCAGTAAATATTTTTGACTGAGTGAACTTGTAGGAATAAATAGCAAGTAATGGATTTTATATGTGTTTGTGATAGTTGGTGCATATACACTTATATGTATGGTACATTACCTGTCTCTCTAACTTACCTAGAAAATTATTTCTGTTCTTCACATTACATTTTTATTTACAGCACTTGAAAATAAGTATTTCCTTTCATTGAAAGATTTTTGTGTTGAACACTTATACGAATTGAGTTTTTTTTTTTTTTTTTAACCAAAACTACTTAATTTATGCATATTGAAAAGCAGAGATAGTACTTTGCTGGCAAAGGTACGTCTAGTCAAGGCTATGGTTTTTCCAGTGGTCATGTATGGATGTGTGCCAGGGTCCAGCCCTGGCTGATCCAGGGAGTTTGAAGCGAGGATGGCGTCGGAGAGGATCAGGACACAATAGTTATAATTAGAGATATAAAGAATAATAGAACGAGGATAGCTCAGTAGGAAAATTCAGTGGAGAAAAGAGGCTGAGTAGCTTGGTATACGCAGGAGACCAATAAAACTTCCAGACAAGAAGTTTACACCACTTACGTAGGGCCACAGGCGTCCTTCCATTCTCCCGAAGGAGAGGAGACACTGAGGCCTCTCCAGTCAGATCTTAGAAGCCCAGGCATAATTAGTAAGCATGGTGGGTTCTGCGCTCCAGATGGAGAATCAACCAGAATTTGAGAGAGAGAGAGACATGGGGAGACCAGTCTTTCGAGGAACTGATCCCCATTCTTTATTTTCCATGGTCTACTTTTATACACTGAGATCTTATACATAAGTCATGCGGGGTCAGCAGTCCTGACTTTTATCAAAGTCAGGTGCTTCATACAAATGTATACAGAGGTCTTAGGGATGTTACATCATCTTCTGGCCAGGGGGCCTGCGAACAATTGATGACCCTTTCCTTGTGACAGTGGTCAGTCAACCAGAACACTTATTTCTCCAGGGGTGATTATTCTTAAAACAGACTCCAACTTCCAAAGGTACCAGATAGAGTTACATTCCTATAGGATGAGGGTGTTGTGGGTTTTAATTAAGGAAAATAATTTACTTAGCCTAAGGTCTAACGTGATTAATATCAAAGGTTAATACCTATTCCTTCTATATATTCATTAATGTGTGTAAGGGCAAGGGACGTGGAGACTTGGCAGCAAACATTGGCTCAACAAATGAAAAACCCTTCATCAATACAATTTCTAATCAGCCCACTATTAGTTTTCTAACTTCTCTGAAGAACCTGTTTTTAGAAGGTTAAAAGCATCTCATGCATCCCACTGTTGGGAGGCTGTGAGTAATCACATGTGGCCGGACAAGCCTGTCAGGTAGGCTAGAGGACCTTCAAAGGAGTTTGTAGGTTAAAACAGTCCTATCACGCACAAGAATTTTTGTTAACTGGAGCTCTAAGTTAACTCCTTTTCTGAAAGAGGTGGTGGGGGACAGCTCCCTGTAGTCAGAGGTGTAGGTGAGAGCACAAAATAGTAAAGTAGGCAGGCTCTGGTTATGGGGGTAGATGCTTGAGAATTTCCAGGGGGACTCCTGAGGCTCGACCCCACATTTGCGTATGTCGAGCCTCCTTCCTCATGACCTTTGCCATGGGCGGAGGTCCTCTCACCGGCTCCCGGAAGATGTGAGAGTTGGACTGTGAAGAAAGCAGAGCACAAAAGAATTGATGATTTTGAACTGTGGTGTTGGAGAAGACTCTTGAGAGTCCCTTGGACTGCAAAGAGATCCAACCAGTCCATCTTAAAGGAAATCAGTCCCCGGTGTTGATTGAAAGGACTGATGCTGAACCTGAAACTCCAGTACTTTGGCCACCTCATGCAAAGAGTTGACTCATTGGAAAAGACTGTGATGCTGGGAGGGATTAGGGGCAGGAGGAGAAGAGAATGACAGAGGATGAAATGGCTGGATGGCATCACCAACTCAATGGACATGAGTTTGTGTGAACTCCAAGAGTTGGTGATGGACAAGGAGGCCTGGAGTCCTGTGATTCATGGGGTCACAAAGAGTCAGACACGACTGAGCGACTGACCTGACCTGAACTGAACTGAAATTATAGGTTTCTCTGCTGGCTCAGATGGTAAATAATCTGCTTGCAATGTGGGAGACCTGGGTTGAATCCCTAGTTTGGGAAGATCCCCTGGATGGCAGGGGCTGGCAACTCACTCCAGTATTCTTGCCTGGAGAATATCATGGACAGAGGAACTTGAGGTCTGGCAGGCTACAGTCCATGGAGTTGCAAAGAATAGGACACAACTGAGCAACTAACAAACACACACATGCACATACACTGAAGCTAAGAATATACAGAATATGTATATTAAATTATATATAGAGAAGAATTTTGAAAAATAAAATAATCATTTAACATATACACAAATTATCTTTAAAGTAAAATGATCCATAACATGCACTTTTCCAGAGACATTTAAATATTTTCATGCTTATTCTGGAGAGTATTAAGACACTCTTAAACTTGAGTTCAGGTTCCCTTCAAATGTTTATTTATTTCTCATACAGTGGAGAGATTATAGGTCAACAGAGCTGGAGGAAAAGGGCATTTGAATTCCTGTTGAGTTTATGCTTTGGGGAAACAAGCATAATCCTTACTTTTGGAGAATGACAATTTAATGCCAAACAATTACTCATCACCTGATAGGTTTCAGGCACTGAGGACATTATCCCAATGACTCTAGGGGGACAGTAAGGAAACACAACTGAATAGTTTATGTGTTCTGATAGGTACCAGAAAGGATGTTTCACCAAGGACTTATACATATTTCCCTAAAGTCCTGCTTTGCAAATATTTCTTCATCATGTTTTTTTTTTTTTTCTTTCCACAGTTAGGAGATGAGATGTCAAACTGAAATTCCATCATGGAAAAGCGAATAACTCTTACCTGTGTACAGCAATTCTTAGCCTATAAAATACATCTGAGAATTATGATTTGGCGTGCTGTGGTTCATGGGGTTGCAAAGAGTCGGATTCGACTGAGCGACTGAACTGAACTGAACTGAACTGAATCTCATGGACACAGTGAAGGGCCCAAAGAACTGAGATGATGCAGTAAAGTCCAATGGAATCAGAAAAAGAAGGAGAATTCAGTTCTCAAGTAGACAGTCCAGTGTTTTCTCAGTAAATTACACATCAAATTTGCCCTACAGATGGTTTACAGGTGACTGGTGCTAGGTATCTGAAGAGATAGAAAGCTTTATGGAGGAAATAAGAAAAAAATGAAACAAATACTGGGGCAAAGTGTCAAGGGCATACTCTACAGTTACAGTGACTGCACTATTTTGTTGTAAGTTCAGACCAGGATTCTTTGGTGATGAATGAGTATCATTCTTTGTTACTTTGTAAATAAGTCGAGTCCCAGGAAGCTATCGCTTGATGAATGGATGGCCTCAGCCCTTCCAAGAATGTGACTGAATTTGTTCTCCTGGGACTCACACAGAATCCACACTTGCAGAAAATACTCTTCATTGTCTTTCTATTCATTTTTTAAAATCCATTGTTCTGTCCCATCTGCTCATTGTCATCACCATCTCCCTCAGCCCTACACTTTCTGTTCCCATGTACTTCTTTCTCACCTACTTGGCTTTATTAGATGCCTCCTTCACCTCGGTCACCACTCCTAAATTGATCATTAACCAAAACTAGATCTCCTTGCTGTCCAAGACTTTCAGGAGTTCTCTAACACCACAGTTTGAAAGCATCAATTCTTCAGTGCCTACCCTTCTGTATGGCCCAATTCTAATGTCTGCACATAACTACTAGAAAACTTTGTCAGCAAAGTAATGTGTCTGCTTTTTAATATGTTTGTTGTAACTATTCTTTCAAGGAGCAAGTGTCTTTTAATTTCATGGCTGCAGTCACTAGCTCAGTGATTTTGAAACCCAATAAAGTCAATCTGTCACTGTTTCCCCATATTTGCCATGAAGTGATGGGACCAAATGCCATGATTTTTTTTTTTTTTTTTGAATGTTGAGTTTTATGCCAGCTTTTTCCCTCTCCTCTTTCACCTTCATCAAAAGATTCTTTCGAACATATGTAAATCATTTATTCACTTTTGGATATTGCTATAGACTTAAAGATTTTGTCCATCTCCAAAAGCATAAGTTAAATCCTATTTAATGTGGGAGTATTTGGAGGTGGGCCCTTTGCACAATGACTAGGTCATAAGACTGTTATGAAGAAACGTTAGAAAATTCTTTAGACCCTTCTGCCATGTGACGACACAGGGAAAAGATGGGCATCTATGAATGAGGTAGGGGAACTCACCAGATATGAAGTCTGTCTGCAGCTTAATCTTGGATTTCCTAGCCACTAAACTTGTGAAAAATGTTTATTATTAAATCCTTTTACTATGGTGTCATGTAATTGTAGTCCAAATGAATTAGAGATATTAATTAATTTTCATATTTGTGTATTTATTTCAAGCAATAGGATAAATATCTTTATTAATTATCTATGTTTATTGATCTATAATCTCCCTGAAGTAAAGAAAACTTATGTTATTTCTGTTTCTTACACAATGTAAGATACATAATATTGACTCTGAAAGTGAAAGTGAAAGTCACTCAGTCATGTCCGACTCTTTGCAACCCCATGGACTATACAGTCCATGGAACTCTTCAGGCCAGAATACTGGGGTGGGTGGCCGGTCCCTTCTCCAGGAGATCTTCCCAACCAAGGGATCAAACCCAGGTTTCCCACATTGCAGGCAAATTCCTTATCAGTTGAGCCAAGAGGGCTATTAATCATTTAGTCAAGTCTGACTCTTTGAGACCCCATGGGCTGTAGCCCATCAGGCTCCTCAGTCCATGGAATTCTCTACGCAAGAATACTGTAGTGGGTTCGCCATTCCCTTCTCCAAAAACCCAAAAAAGATGTCCTTTTCATTATAGGGGACTGAAATGCAAAAGTAGGAAGTCAAGAAACACCTGGAGTAACAGGCAAATTTGGCCTTGGAATACAGAATGAAGCAGGGCAAAAACTAATAGAGTTTTGCCAAGAAAATGCACTTGTCAGAATAAACACCCTCTTCCAACAACACAAGAGAAGACTCTACACATGGACATCACCAGATGGTCAATACCGAAATCAGATCGATTATATTCTTTGCAGCTAAAGATGGAGAAGCTCTATACAGTCAGCAAAAACAAGACCAGGAGCTGACTGTGGCTCAGATCATGAACTCCTTATTGCCAAATTCAGACTTAAATTGAAGAAAGTAGGGAAAACCACTAGACCATTCAGGTATGACATAAATCAAATCCCTTATGATTATACAGTAGAAGTAAAAATAGATTTAAGGACCTAGATCTGATAGACAGAGGGCCTGATGAACTATGGAATGAGGTTAGTGACATTGTACAGGAGAAAGGGATAAAGACCATCTCCATGGAAAAGAAAAAAAAAAAAAAAACAAAATGGCATCTGGGGAGACTTACAAATAGCTGTGAAAAGAGGAGAAGTGAAAAGCAAAGGAGAAAAGGAAAGATATAAGCATCTGAATGCAGAGTTCCAAAGAATAGCAAGAAGAGATAAGAAAGCCTTGCTCAGCGATCAATGCAAAGAAATAGAGGAAAACAATAGAATGGGAAAGACTAGAGTTCTCTTCAAGAAAATTAGAGATACTACGGGACCATTTCATGCAAAGATGGGCTCGATAAAGGACAGAAATGGTATGGACATAACAGAAGCAGAAGATATTAAGAAGAGATGGCAAGAATTCACAGAACTGTACAAAAAAGATCTTCAAGACCCAGATAATCATGATGATGTGATCACTTACCTAGAACCAGACATCCTGTAATGTGAAGTCAAGTGAGCATTAGGAAGCATCACTATGAACAAAGCTAGGGGAGGTGATGGAATTCCAGTGGAGCTATTTCAAATCCTGAAAGACAATGCTGTCAAAGTGCTGCACTCAATATGCCAGCAAATTTGGAAAACTCAGCAGTGGCCACAGGACTGGAAAAGTTCAGTTTTCATTCCAATCCCCAAATAAAGACAATGCCAAAGAATGCTCAAACTACCGCAAAATTGCACTCATCTCACACGCTCGTAAAGTAATGCTCAAAATTCTCCAAGCCAGACTTCAGCAATATGTGAACTGTGAACTTCCTGATGTTCAACCTGGTTTTAGAAAAGGCAGAGAAATTAGAGATCAAAATGCCAACATCCAGTGGATCATGAAAAAGCAAGAGAATTCCAGAAAAACATCTATTTCTGCTTTATTGACTATGCCAAAGCCTTTGATTGTGTTGATCACAATAAACTGTGGAAAATTCTGAGAAATGGAAATAGCAGACCACCTGATCTGTCTCTTGAGAAATTTATATGCAGATCAGGATGCAACAGTTAGAAATGGACATGGAACAACAGACTGGTTCTAAATAGGAAAAGGAGTATGTCAAGGCTGTATATTGTCACCCTGCTTATTTAACTTATATGCAGAGTACATCATGAGAAACGCTGGACTGGAAGAAACACAAGTTGGAATCAAGATTGCCGGGAGAAATGTCAATAATTTCAGATATGCAGATGACATGACCCTTATGGCAGAAAGTGAAGAGGAACTAAAAAGTCTCTTGATGAAAGTGAAAGTGGAGAGTGAAAATGTTGGCTTAAAGCTCAACATTCGAAAATGAAGATCATGGTATCCGGTCCCATCACCTCATGGGAAATAGATGGGGAAACAGTGGAAACAATGTCATACTTTATTTTTGTGGGCTCCAAAATCACTGCAGATGGTGACTGCAGCCATGAAATTAAAAGACACTCCTTGGAAGGAAAGTTATGACCAACCTCGATAGCATATTCAAAAATAGAGTCATTACTTTGCCAACAAAGGCCCGTCTAGTCAAGGCTATGGTTTTTCCTGTGATCATGTATGGATGTGAAAGTCGGACTGTGAAGAAGGCTGAGCGCTGAAAAAATTGATGCTTTTGAACTGTGGTGTTGGAGAAGACTCTTGAGAGTCCCTTGGACTGCAAAGAGATCCAACCAGTCCATTCTAAAGGAGATCAGGCCTGGGACTTCTTTGGAAGGAATGATGCTAAAGCTGGAACTCCAGTACTTTGGCCACCTCATGCGAAGAGTTGACTCATTGGAAAAGACTGTGATGCTGGGAGGCATTGAGGGCAGGAGGAGAAGAGGACGACAGAGGATGAGATGGCTGGATCCATCATTGACTCAATGGACGTGAGTCTGGGTGAACTCCGGTAGTTGGTGATGGACAGGGAGGCCTGGTGTGCTGTGACTCATGGGGTCACAAACAGTCAGACATGACTGAGCTACTGAACTGAACTGAACTGGACTGAGGGGATCTTCCCAATCTACTCTATACTCTTTGTAAGTTACTTGCATTCTTGATCTTTTGGAGTAAGAATTTCTACTGATAAATTTTGATTAACTTTTTCTACATTAAACATGTATATTTCCCTGAAATAGTCACTCTTTGAAATTTTGCTAGAATACTTTATTTGTTACTCATGATCTAGCAATGAATATTTTTAATGTAAGCTATTAATTATTATTATTTTACTTTTTGTTTTTTCTATCGCATTGCTTTTGGAAAATTCTGTTTCTTTCCAATGACTTTATAAATTTTAACATCTTGTTTTTTTTTCCACTGTTTTCCAAGTATTTTATTTTGTAACCCATCCAGAATTTATTTTTATTTGTAATGAGTACATATCTTAGCCTATTTTCTCCAAACAGGGAAAATAATACTTTAAAATAATTATTAATTTCAGGTAATTTGAAAATTTTCTATTTAATGTTTCAAGTTTTATGTCATCTAGAAAGTTCAGTTCTGGAGCAGTTTCTCCTCTTTTTTCTGTCCCTCCTTCCTGAGGTTACCCTCCTCTTATATACTTTAGATTCATTATGTAAATTTTGAAAACTTTCCATAAAATATATATTTAACATGTTATAACACATCATATTTATGTTTAGGGTGATGTGGTGTGTTAGTATTCTGTTTTCCATCTAGAATAAGACACATATTGTTAAGGATTGACATAAAAATAAAATTTTGTAAACTCCACTAGAGTGAACATAAATCTTGTGTTTTTTTTTTTCCCTCTCTGTTTGGAAAAAAAGTGGACTCTCTTATTGATATTTGATTTACATTTACAATGAGCTGGTCAGAAAGGGCTTAGTATCTTTTACAGGCATGTATTAGAGTACAAACCTTAAAGCTATACATATATATTTCAATGCAAACATCTATTTATCTGTATCCAACAACATGCAAGTATGGATCCAACCATACACTCAGATCTGTTTCCAAATTCATGTGAATCTCTATGATTGCTTGTATGTATACAGTCAGTGATATGTAGCTCTGAATTCAATTTCATTAGTGTTTAAACATGAAAAACCTGGGTCTGTATATGATAACACATGGATCAGTATCTGACTACTAATAGGGATGTGCTTGTGTATGCATATATGTTTATGTATTTAATATGATCACACACAAACCTGTATCTATTCACACATAGGGCTGTATCTTTCCATTCACTGTTCTGTATTTGACTATAATTTAGGGAGAATGTGACTGAGCAATTTTTCTGTTCCAAGTGGCACAGACTAAGGTCACTCTCTGGTCATGAGCATATTGCTGGGCTTATATGAATGATGACTTTGTAGAGATGGATAAAAGATAGGAGCCTCCCGGGTCTCTTCTCCATGTAGATACAGGGCTATATAGATATTGTGTGTCCAGTGAGATTGTCAGACCTCTAAAAGGGCAGCTCAGGGCCACCAAGCAGAGGAGGCAAAAGCTAGCAGGTCAGTTAAGTTACATCCCATCATGAAATCAGCCTAAAGCCAGGATCTCATGTTCTAAATCAGACTGCTTCTAATTAGCCTATGGAATGAAGAAAATATTTACAAATCATTTACTCATAAGGCATTATATCTAAAACATGCATGCATCTTCTGCAGTTTAGTAGTATAATAACAAATAACTCCATTTAAAATGAGTGAAGAAATTGAATAGTTTTCCAAAGAAGATAAACTATTGACCATCAGAATATGAGAAAGTGTTCAATATCATTAATCAATAGGCAAATTCAAATCATAACAAAAATAAGCCATCCCCTCACAGCTGTTAGGGTGGCTATATGAGATACACAGAAGATAGCAATCTTTTTTTTTTTTTTTTTAAGTGGCAGAGAAAATGGAGCACTCCTGTAATGGGAATATAATTTTGTCCAGTCACTACAGAAAACGTTATGGAGGTTTCTCAAGCAATTAAATATAAGACTACTGTATAATTCTGCAATCCTACTTTCGTGTATATAACCAAGAGCATGATGTCAGTAATTTGTATTTGATTTTAGCCAAAAGGCCAAGAAGTGATGGCTCTCAGAGGAGGCCTTATAAATATCTGTGAAAAGAAGAGAAGCGAAGGGCAAGGGAGAAAAGGAAAGATATACCCATTTGAATCCACAATAGCAAGGAGAATAACAAAGAGTGATAAGAAAGCCTTCCTCAGTGATCAATGCAAATAGAGGAAAATGATACAATGGGCAAGACTAGAGATTTCATCAAGAAAATTAGAGATACCAAGGGAACATTTCATGCAGAGATGGACATAATAAAGGACAGAAATGGTATGCACCTAACAGAAGCAGAAGATATTAAGAAGATGTGGGAAGAATATACAGAAGAACTGTACAAAAAGATCTTCATGATGCAGATAATCACGATGGTGTGATCATTCACATAGAGCCAAACATCCTGAGATGTGAAGTCAAGTGGGCACTAGGAAGCATCATTATGAACAAAGCTAGTGGGGGTGATGGAATTCCAGTTGAGCTATTTCAAATCTTGAAAGATGATGCTGTGAAAGTGCTGCACTCAATATGTCAGCAAATATGGAAAACTCAACAGTGGCAACAGGACTGGAAAAGGTCATTTTTATCCCAACCCCTAAGACTGGCAGTGTCAAAGAATATTCAAACTACCACACAATTGCACTCATCTCACACGATAGCAAAGTAATGTTCAAAATTCTCCAACCAGGCTTGACTTTGAGAACAGTGAACTTATAGATGTCCAAGCAGATTTTAGAAAAGGGAGAGGAACCAGATCAAATTGCCAACATCTGCTGGATCATCAAGAAAACAAGAGAGTTCCAGAAAAACATCTATTTCTGCTTTATTGAATATGCCAAAGCCTTTGACTGTGTGGATCACAGTAAACTGGAAAATTCTGAGAAATGGAAATAGCAGACCACCTGATCTGCCTCTTGAGAAATTTATATGCAGATCAGGATGCAACAGTTAGAAATGGACATGGAACAACAGACTGGTTCCAAATAGGAAAAGGAGTATGTCAAGTCTGCATATTTTCACACTGCTTATTTCACTTATATACAGAGTACATCATGACAAATGCTGGGCTGGAGGAAGTGCAAGCTGTAATCAACATTACTGGAAGAAATATCAATAAACTCAGATATGCAGATGATGCCACCCTTATGGCACTAAAGAGACTCTTCTTGAAAGTGAAAGAGCAGAGTGAAAAAGTTGACTTAAATCTCACCATTCAGAAAACTAAGATCATGGCATCAAGTCCCATCACTTCATGGGAAATAGATGGGGAAACAGTGGCTGACTTTATTTTTTTGGCTCCAAAATGATGGCAGATAGTGACTGCAACCATGAAGTTAAAAGACACTTACTCCTGGAAGGAAAGTTATGACCAACATAGACAGCATATTAAAATGCAGAGACATTACTTTGCCAACAAAATCTCCCTAGTCAAAGCTATGGTTTTTCCAGTGGTCATATATGGATGTGAGTGTTGGACTATAAAGAAAGCTGAGTGCCAAAGAATTGATTCTTTTTTTTTTTTTTTTTTTTTTAGGTCAAATGATTTTACTTAAAGAATGCTTTGTTTTTTTTTTTTTTTTTTTATTTTTTTTCTATCAAGAATCTCTTTTATTGATTATCATAAACATTACAAACATCTAATATGAACAAATTGTAACATCACAGTGATTAGTTTGAACAATTAATACATTTCAGATATAATATTATATGTATTTCAATGCTATTCTCCCCAATCATCCCACCCTCTGCCGATCCCAGAGTCCAAAAGTCTGGTCTATACATCAGTGTCTCTTTTGCTGTCTCGTAAATAGGGTTATTTTTACCATCTTTCTAAATTCCATATATATGCGTTAGTATACTGTATTTGTGTTTTTGTTTCTGGCTTACTTCACTCTGTATAATAGGCTCCAGTTCCATCCACCTCCTTAGAACTGATTCAAATGTATTCTTTTTAATGGCTGAGTAATACTCCATTGTGTATATGTACCACAGCTTGCTTATCCATTCATCTGTGGATGGACATCTAGGTTGCTTCCACGTTCTGGCTATTGCAAACAGTGCTGCTATGGACATTGGGGTACACGTGTCTCTTTCAATTCTGGATTTCTCAGTGTATATGCCCAGCAGTGGGATTGCTGAATCATAAGGCAGTTCTATTCCCAGTTTTTTGAGGAATCTCCATACTGTTCTCCATAGTGGCTGTACCAGTTTGCATTCCCACCAACAGTGCAAGAGGGTTCCCTTCTCTCCGCACCCTCTCCAGCATTTATTGCTTGTGGACTTTTGGATAGCAGCCATTCTGATTGGCGTGAAATGGTATCTCATAGTGGTTTTGATTTGCATTTCTCTGATAATGAGTGATGTTGAGCATCTTTTCATGTGTTTGTTAGCCATCTGTATGTCTTCTTTGGAGAAATGTCTATTTAGTTCTTTGGCCCATTTTTTGATTGGGTCATTTATTTTTCTGGAATTGAGCTGAAGAAGTTGCTTGTATATTTTTGAGATTAGTTGTTTGTCAGTTGCTTCATTTGCTATTATTTTCTCCCATTCTGAAGGCTGTCTTTTCACCTTGCTTATAGTTTCCTTGTTGTGCAGAAGCTTTTTAAGTTTGATTAGGTCCCATTTGTTCATTTTTTATTTTATTTCCAATATTCTGGGAGGTGGGTCATAGAGGATCCTGCTGTGATGTAAGTCAGAGAGTGTTTTGCCTATGTTTTCCTCTAGGAGTTTTATGGTTTCTGGTCTTACATTTAGATCTTTAATCCCTTTTGAGTTTATTTTTGTGTATGGTGTTAGAAAGTGTTCTAGTTTCATTCTTTTACAAGTGTTTGACCAGTTTTCCCAGCACCACTTGTTAAAGAGATTGTCTTTAATCCATTGTATATTCTTGCCTCCTTTGTCAAAGATAAGGTGACCATATGTGCGTGGATTTATCTCTGGGCTTTCTATTTTGTTCCATTGATCTATATTTCTGTCCTTGTGCCAGTACCATACTGTCTTGATGACTGTGGCTTTGTAGTAGAGCCTGAAGTCAGGCAGGTTGATTCCTCCAGTTCCGTTCTTCTTTCTCAAGATAGCTTTGGCTATTTGAGGTTTTTTTGTATTTGCATACAAATTGAGAAATTATTTGTTCTAGCTCTGTGAAGAATACCGTTGGTAGCTTGATGGGGATTGCATTGAATCTATAAATTGCTTTGGGTAGTATACTCATTTTCACTATATTGATTCTACCAATCCATGAACATGGTATATTTCTCCATCTATTCGTGTCCTCTTTGATTTCTTTCACCAGTGTTTTATAGTTTTCTATATATAGGTCTTTAGATTCTTTAGGAAGATATATTCCTAAGTATTTTATTGTTTTCATTGCAATGGTGAATGGAATTGTTTCCTTAATTTCTCTTTCTATTTTCTCGTTATTAGTGTACAGGAATGCAAGGGATTTCTGTGTGTTAATTTTATATCCTGCAACTTTACTATATTCATTGATCAGTTCTAGTAATTTTCTGGTGGAATCTTTAGGGTTTTCTACGTAGAGGATCATGTCATCTGCAAACAGTGAGAGTTTTACTTCTTCTTTTCCAATTTGGATTCCTTTTATTTCTTTTTCTGCTCTGATTGCTGTGGCCACAACTTCCAAAACTATGTTGAATAGTAATGGTGAAAGTGGGCATCCTTGTCTTGTTCCTGACTTTAGAGGAAATGCTTTCAATTTTTCACCATTGAGGATAATGTTTGCTGTGGGTTTGTCATACATAGCTTTTATTATGTTGAGGTATGTTCCTTCTATTCCTGCTTTCTGGAGAGTTTTTATCATAAATGGATGTTGAACTTTGTCAAAGGCTTTCTCTGCATCTATTGAGATAATCATATGGTTTTTATTCTTCAGTTTGTTAATGTGGTGTATTACGTTGATTGATATGCGGATATTGAAGAATCCTTGCATTCCTGGAATAAAGCCCACTTGGTCATGGTGTATGATCTTTTTAATGTGTTGTTGGATTCTGATTGCTAGAATTTTGTTAAGGATTTTTGCATCTATGTTCATCAGTGATATTGGCCTGTAGTTTTCTTTTTTTTGTGGGATCTTTGTCAGGTTTTGGTATTAGGGTGATGGTGGCCTCATAGAATGAGTTTGGAAGTTTGCCTTCCTCTGCAATTTTCTGGAAGAGTTTGAGTAGGATAGGTGTTAGCTCTTCTCTAAATTTTTGGTAGAATTCAGCTGTGAAGCCGTCTGGACCTGGGCTTTTGTTTGCTGGAAGATTTGTGATTACAGTCTCAATTTCCGTGCTTGTGATGGGTCTGTTAAGATTTTCTATTTCTTCCTGATCCAGTTTTGGGAAGTTGTACTTTTCTAAGAATTTGTCCATTTCTTCCACATTGTCCATTTTATTGCCATATAATTACTGATAGTAGTCTCTTATGATCCTTTGTATTTCTGTGCTGTCTGTTGTGATCTCTCCATTTTCATTTCTAATTTTATTGATTTGATTTTTCTCCTTTGTTTCTTGATGAGTTTGGCTAGTGGTTTGTCAATTTTATTTACCCTTTCAAAGAACCAGCTTTTGGCTTTGTTGATTTTTGCTATGGTTTCTTTTGTTTCTTTTGCATTTATTTCTGCCCTAATTTTTAGGATTTCTTTCCTTCTACTAACCTTGGGGTGCTTCATTTCTTCCTTTTCCAGTTGCTTTAGGTGTAGAGTTAGGTTATTTATTTGACTTTTTTCTTGTTTCTTGAGGTATGCCTGTATTGCTATGAACTTTCCCCTTAGGACTGCTTTTACAGTGTCCCACAGGTTTTGGGTTGTTGTGTTTTCATTTTCATTTGTTTCTATGCAGAATTTGATTTCTTTTTTGATTTCTTCTGTGATTTGTTGGTTATTCAGAAGTGTGTTGTTCAGCCTCCATATGTTGGACTTTTTAATAGTTTTTCTCCTGTTATTGAGATTTACTCTTACTGCATTGTGGTCAGAAAAAATGCTTGGAATGATTTCAATTTTTTCTGAACTTACCAAGGCTAGATTTGTGGCCCAGGATGTGGTCTATCCTGGAGAAGGTTCCGTGTGCGCTTGAGAAAAAGGTGAAATTCATTGTTTTGGGATGAAATTTCCTATAGATATCAATTAGTTCTAACTGGTCTATTGTATCGTTTAAAGTTTGTGTTTCCTTGTTAATTTTCTGTTTAGTTGATCTATCCATTGGTGTGAGTGGGGTATTAAAGTCTCCCACTATTATTGTGTTATTGTTGATTTCTCCTTTCATACTTGTTAGTATTTGTCTTATATATTGTGGTGCTCCTATGCTGGGTGCATATATATTTATAATTGTTATATCTTCTTCTTGGATTGATCCTTTGATCATTATGTAGTGACCTTCTTTGTCTCTTTTCACATCCTTTGTTTTAAAGTCTATTTTATCTGATATGAGTATTGCTACTCCTGCTTTCTTTTGGTCTCTATTTGCATGGAAAGAATTGATTCTTTTGAACTGTGGTGTTGGAGAAGACTCTTGAGAGTCCCTTGGACTGCAAGGAGATCCAACCAGTCCATTCTGAAGGAGATCAGGCCTGGGATTTCTTTGGAAGGAATGATGCTAAAGCTGAAACTCCAGTATGTTGGCTACCTCATGCGAAGAGTTGACTCATTGGAGAAGACTTTGATGCTGGGAGAGATTGGGGGCAGGAGGAGAAGGGGACGGAAGAGGATGAGATGGCTGGATGGCATCACTGACTCGATGGACGTGAGTCTGAGTGAACTCCGGGAGTTGGTGATGGACAGGGAGGCCTGGCGTGCTGCGATTCATGGGGTCGCAAAGAGTCGGACACAACTGAGCAACTGATCTGATCTGATCTGAAACAATCATGAGTATATAAAACTGATGTTCTTTGTAAATGTACAACATGGAATATCTCCCATTCTGTGAATTGTCATGAGCTTAAGAAGGCCTATACCTGAAGAAATGGATGCTCTTGGGATGAATTTTGTTAATCCTCACTCTCATCATGCTAATAGTGTATTTTGATGGTGTCTTCCATTAGTTAAACTAGGTAAATCTGTCTCATTTATCCCTCAGACAGGTTTTCATTCTACAGAGAAATAAAGGTGATTAAGAAACAGGCATAGCCAGTTGACAACTGGGGCATAAACTAAAATCTCTTTTGGCACATTCAGGTGTTTCCTTAATGTAGACAAGAATATCCAAACTTTATGAATTTTGAAGAGAATTCTGAGGTCAGGATTCTGATCTCAGACATCTCTTAGGTGTCTAGGGTCATCTAAGCCTTGGAGAATGATCACCAAGTTCTAAACTATGA
Organism: Tragelaphus eurycerus; assembly: GCA_935064755.1. Lineage (NCBI taxonomy): Eukaryota > Metazoa > Chordata > Mammalia > Artiodactyla > Bovidae > Tragelaphus > Tragelaphus eurycerus. The sequence continues at coordinate 19,542 of CAKXYN010000556.1, forward strand.
GAGACACAGACTTCTTATCTTCTGGTACTCCATCTTCTTCACCATTGACCTCACTAAGAAATTGTATTGTGTACTCTTAAAGAATTATTGTCCCTTGCACAACAGGAATCTGCACTCTAAAATGAAGTACACATATACAGAAATTAGGTATATGTTGAAGATTTCAGCAACAGTGTTTCTCTTCCAAGAAGTCCCTGACATGTGTACTGATTGAAAATTTAGGAATCTTAGAACATAAGGGGAGGCAGAAAAATAATGGAATATCTAGCAAAGGAGAAAAAAAGACAGTAGCAGAGCAAGTCAGGGTTTCTTTTAGATGTTGTCTGGTGAGGACTACTTTCTGGTGTATTATCTGATTCAGGAAGGTAAAGAACAGAAATATATATAGCTGCATGGGCAGCTAACTCAAGTGTTTATTTTTCATAAGCTTGCCATTGATGTTTAGTTAGGACACTTTCTCCAGTAATGAATTACACATTCTTATTGTGACAAATTCACTATTGATTTTTTTTTCCCCCAGAGACAACAAATCTTTAAGAATCTGTTTGAATGTGGCTTGGGTTTACCTGTTGTTAACTCTCTTCTGCAATTTATCAACAAAAGAGAGGTGAAAATGAATCTACCCAAGTGTGATTATCACTAGATCCTTCCCTTCCCACATATTATTCATGGAAAAATAGAAGGAAGGAGACTTGCTCCAGACCTAGGTATTTAGAATTTTTCCTGTATTATATAACCAATCTCCTTCCCATTCTCCTTAGCTAGCCTTTTATACTACTCCTTTCAATTAGCTAAGTCTAAATATAATCACTGTGTTTTTTTTTTAATTAATTCAGTAATATGCCTCAGTTCCCCTACTCCCACAGTTGGATCACACACTATTGGATAAGTGAGATAAAAAAGCCATTCCAAACTCAAGGGTTATAAAATAAGCATTAAGAATCCTTTCTCATGTGTCTTTGGGTCAGCTGTGGTTCAGTTGATCTAGGTCAAGTTTGACCAAGCTACATTCCAAACCTCAGGGTAGGTTCACATATACCTTTATTTTTTTCTCATGAAGAAAATAGAAGTTATATCTTAGTCTTCTGAAATTGAATTTTACATTCTATATGTGTGATATCCGAGTGTACCACTGGCTGTTATGAAAGTACAGCAATGCATATCACTCTCTACTGTGGTGCACTTACCTTGTGGATCTTTACACACACACACACACACACACACACACACACACACACACCTTGTAGAAAAGGAATACTTGTAAGATTTTAATTAAGTGATGAAGTTGCATTGTACTTCAAAACACAAAACAAGCCAGGTTATCATGTAAAAACTGGACACATCAGAGCACTGTCAAAATGAGGCACTCCCATGGGCAGTCTCCCCAAGCACCTCTTATTGAGATTGACTCTGAAAAACTTCTGTGAAGTTTGTAAAATCAGGGCTGGAAACCTGAATACTCTTTCATATTGATCTCAATAAGGCATCCCACTGTGAGCAGTGGGATGATGAGTTATCTTAATTCTCTGCCCAAGAATTGAACCTGGGGAGACTGGCTGGGGTGGCTCAGATGGTAAAGAATCTGCTTGCAATGCAGGATACCAGTGTTTGATCCCTGAGTTGGGAAGATCCCCTGGAGAAGGGCATGGCAACCCACTACAGTATTCTTGCATGCAGAATTCCATGGACAGAGGAGCCAGGTGGGCTACAGTCCATGGGGTCGCCAATAGTTGGACACGACTAAGTGACTAAGACACACACATACAGTCTGAAAGGAAACCAGGAATCTTAGCCATCAAACCAGCTAGGGCTAGAGGTTAGAAGCTGTTTTTCCCTGTATCTCTGTCCCCAGTGAAAAATTCCTTTATCATGGAGGCAGAAACTGTAAATGAAGATACAAAGTTTATTATTAGAGACGTAGCACAGCAAGAAGTGGGAGAGTACATACAGAAACTGCTTGTTAAGACGAAGCAAGGTCGAGACACACTCAGAGAGAAAGAGTGAGGGCGTCCCTCCGAGTGAAGGGGTCCTTCCGAGTGAGGGGGAGTGTGGTAAGGAGGTGTTTAAGTCCTTTATATAGGTCGGTTCTTTCAGTTTTATCTACATTTAGCCAATTATCTGATTTCTTTTTCCACACTTGACCTATCCTGGGGCACTCCCTGGATGAGCAAGCACCCCCTCCCCCTTATCAAAAAGGATCTTGGAGTGAAGGCTTCAGGGAAGAATAAGACTCATTATAGCCTGCCATTACCACTTGGCTCTTGACACAGATGAAGCCTTCCTGCACATGTGTAATGTCTCCTTTTTCTCAAAAAGAGGAGGGAAGTCCGTTAATCCTTTACTCAACAAGGTTTTGCCCCTCTTTGTCCTTGCCTTGACTATTTATTAGACTTTTGTCATGACTATTATCTTAAGATGCTTACAAGAGACAAACATGGGCTATTTACCCTGTTTATGTTGTTACTTTCATTTTCCAGAGCAAACAGGAAGCTGTAAATGCCTTAATTGGAGCCCACCTATCCATTGTCTCAGAAAATGCCAATAGTTTTAAGTATTCAGCCTGAAGCCCACTTTGCACCCCATGAAATGTAAACAGGAAACCAGCTGTAAACATCTAAATTGGAGCCCATCTGTCGCTTACATCAATATGTTTTGTTTCTAGGTCTTTGAGAGTATTCAATCTGTCAGCTTGTACCTTCTTCAGGACTTCAGATCATCAATATAAATAACTCTCAATAGTCAAGTCTTTGATGCTGAAACATAAAGGAAATAATATCGTGGAAAAACTTATACATGAACTGCTGCTGCAGCTGCTAAGTCGCTTCAGTCATGTCCGATTCTGTGCGACCTCAGAGATGGCAGCCCACCAGGGTTTTCTGTCCCTGGGATTCTCCAGGCAAGAACACTGGAGTGAGCTGCTAGTTCCTTCTCCAAAGCATGAGAGTGAAAAGTGAAAGTGAAGTCATGCAGTCGTGTCTGACTCTTAGCGACCCCGTGGAATGCAGCCCACCAGGCTCCTCCATCCATGGGATTTTCCAAGCAAGAGTACTGAAGTGGGGTGCCACTGCACTCTCCATACATGAACTACATTAATTTATTCCACGATTTTCTAAATTCAGTTCAAGTTTAGTTTCCTTTTAAATAGTAGAACAGATGGGAATATATACCCAAGGTAGGACCCTTTGGAATTGATTGATTCAAAGACCCTATTGTGCTTTAAGTTCAAGTATCATCTAGTCCCGGTGTTTCCAAAGTTTTGATGTGTCACAACCTACATAAAAATTACCAGAATGGCTTGCTGAAAATACAGGTTTTTTTTATATACCCTCTAATATTGGTGGAGATGGTTGGCTGGCATCACCACCTTGATGGACATAAGTTTGAGTAAGATCTCGGAGTTGGTGATGGGCAGGGACTCCTAGCGTGTGGCAGAGACTGAGTGACTGAACTGAACTGAACACTGGTCTACTAAATCACAAATTCTTAGAATGGATATTGTCATCTTTTCAAAAACCTATCAAGAGGATTAAAATGATCAGACAAGTTTAGAGAGCACTGACCTAGTTACAATCTTAAAACTGAGCAAACACTCAGGTTCATAGAGGTCCAGTGAGTCTATATCCAAACTAGGGCAATAACATGGATTCACGTATTCAGAGGTAAGGGGTCTTATAACTTTTAACAATTATAACTTTGAGTGTATTGCTGCCTTTTGATATTTATTATCTTTAATTCTATGAGGGCTCCAATAGCTGATATCATTGTGTAAGGCACTGACAGTGTACAGTGTTTAATGTATCAATAATATGTGCACACCCACACACACACACACACACACACTCCAAAATCACAATCACATGCCCATATATTGACAGTAATTTAAATAATCAGAACTGTGAAAAATGAAAATAAATGGCAGAGAGATAATCAGTGATGGATTTAAAGCTTAGGTAGGGCAAAGAGAAGAGGAATGCATTACTAGGGCAAGTATCAATTTACCTAAGAAAGGTACGTTTATTTGTCCAGAATGACTCTCCCTAGAATCCACAACTAGAAATCAGATTGTGCCAGTCAAGGAAGCAGTGATAAATGACTTACTGTTTTCAGTAAAGCTGTTTGGTTCAAACATTGGAGGAAATATGGTTTCCCACCATGCATTTCAATAAATTACATTTAACACACAATCTTGTATTCTTCACAGATGTGTTTGGTATTATTGTTCAGTTTGTTTAAGTGTTTCCTGTTAATCACTTTACATTAACAGTGATAGCTGACTACAGACTATAAGAGTCAGTTATCAGAAGCCTATAAATAGGATGCTATAGTTAAAATAGGGTTATTAGGGGTAATAATTTTTTCCCAATAGACTTATTGTTTGAGTAAGGAAAATGAGTCCTAGAAAAAGAAAGCTTTTTCCCCAAACCAGAGGATAACAGGTCTTTTGCTTTCTAAGCCTGTGTTTTATCTGTTTGACATTCTACCCACAACCCCTGCCATCCAAACCTTACAAGGTTTAGTTTTGCTGTTTTGAAGGATTTGTACCAGAATTCCTTAGCTCAGATTTTGGTCATTTTTCCTGAATGCTTTCATTCAAACAACATACACATATCAAATGTTCATTATGTAAGAACCATAAATCTAAACAATAGAAAATAGCCTTAAGTATTAATACAATCACAGTGAACCCTCATTCTTTAAAGAAAATTGAAAAAAAAAAAAAAAAAAATGAAGAGGGGAAAGTCTGACCATGCTGAATTTTTGAGTTTGATAGGATTTCTTTGTTCTAGATATTTCAGAAAATTATGATTATGAAATACTAGAACAAATATAATCATAAGATGAGATCAGATCAGTCTCTAAGTCGTGTCTGACTCTTTGTGACCCCATGAATTGCAGCACGCCAGGCCTCCCTGTCCATCACCAACTCCTGGAGGTCACTCAGACTCACATCCATTGAGTCAATGATGCCATCCAGCCATCTCGTCCTCTGTCGTCCCCTTCTCCTCCTGCCCCCAATCCCTCCCAGCATCAGAATCTTCTCCAATGAGTCAACTCTTCACATGAGGTGGTCAAAGTACTGGAGTTTCAGCTTTAGCATGATTTCTTCCAAAGAAATCCCAGGGCTGATCTTCTTTAGAATGGACTGATTGGATCTCCTTGCAGTCCAAGGGACTCTCAAGAGTCTTCTCCAACACCACAGTTCAAAATCATCAATTCTTCGGCGCTCAGCCTTCTTCACAGTCCAGCTCTCACATCCATTCATGACCACAGGAAAGACCATAGCCTTGACTAGGTGAACCTTTGTTGGCAAAGTAACGTTTCTGCTTTTGAATATTCTGTCTAGGTTGGTCATAACTTTCCTTCCAAGGAGTAAGCGTCTTTTAATTTCATGGCTGCAGTCACCATCTGCAGTGATTTTGGAGCCCAGAAAAATAAACTCTGACACTGTTTCCACTGTTTCCCCTTTTATTTCCCATGAAGTGATGGGACCAGATGCCATGATCTTCATTTTCTGAATGTTGACCTTTAAGCAAACTTTTTCACTCTCCACTTTCACTTTCATCAAGAGGCTTTTTAGCTTCCTCACTTTCTACCAAAAGGGTGGTGTCATCTACATATCTGAGGTTATTGATATTTCTCCCAACAATCTTGATTCCAGCTTGTGTTTCTTCCACTCCAGCGTTCCTCATGATATACTCTGCATATAAGTTAAATAAACAGGGTGACAATATCAGCCTTGATGTACTCCTTTTCCTATTTGGAACCAGTCTGTTGTTCCATGTCCAGCTCTAACTGTTGCTTCCTGACCTGCATACAGATTTCTCAAGAGGCAGGTCAGGTGGTCTGGTATTCCCATCTCTTTCAGAATTTTCCCACAGTTAATTGTGATCCACACAGTCAAAGGCTTTGGCATAGTCAATAAAGCAGAAAGAGATGTTTTTCTGGAACTCTCTTGCTTTTTCCATGATCCAGCGGATGTTGGCAATTTGAACTCTGGTTCCTCTGCCTTTTCTAAAACCAGCTTGAACATCAGGAATTTCACAGTTCACATATTGCTGAAGCCTGGCTTGGAGAATTTTGAGGATTACTTTACCAGCGTGTGAGATGAGTGCAGTTGTGTGGTAGTTTGAGCATTCTTTGGCATTGCCTTTCTTTGGGATTGGGATGAAAACTGACCTTTTCCAAATCCTGTGGCCACTGCTGAGTTTTCCAAATTTGCTGACATATTGAGTGCAGCACTTTCACAGCATCATCTTTCAGGATTTGGAATAGCTCCACTGGAATCCCATCACCTCCACTAGCTTTGTTCGTAGTGATGCTTTCTAAGGCCCACTTGACTTCATATTCCAGGAGGTCTGGCTCTAGGTCAATGATCACACCATTGTGATTATCTGGGTCTGGCTTCTGTAGAATGTGTTATTCTTTCATTCGTTCCCCTCAAGACACCCTGTGAGATCATTATTATTGTCTTCACTGTGCAGGTGAGAAACTTTGAGATCATCCACCTTGGATTGTCACTTTTTACTATTTACTGTTAGCCTTCCAGAAAACCTTCCTGCCCCACAATTTCTTCATTGCATTTTTTACTTCTGTGTTTCTCAGTGTATAAATCAGGGGTTTTAACATGGGAGTGATAATGGTATAAAGCACAGCCACCATGTTATCTTCTGAAAAGGTAATATCAGCACACATACATGAAAGTACAGGGACTAAAAAAGATGACGACTACGGTGATCTGAGAGCCACACGTGGAGAGAGCTTTGTGCCTGCCTTCTGCTGACTGCTTTCTCAGGGACACCAGGATGATGGTATAAGAGATTAGCAAAATGACAAAGCTCCCCAGAGCAATGGTACCACTGTTGGCTGTCACAAGAACACCAACAACATACGTGTCTGTGCAGGTGAGTTTTAGCACTGGGTGAACATCGCAAAAGTAGTGAAAAATCTCATTGGGTCCACAAAAGGGTAGTTGGATTACCAGAGCCACTTGGATGATGGAACCCACCTATCCTAGTCCCCAGCAGCATTTTATTGCATCTGCCTCCATCAGTTCAGTTCAGTCACTCAGTCGTGTCTGACTGTTTGTGACCCCATGAATTGCAGCCCACCAGGCCTCCCTGTCGATCACTAACTCCTAGAGTTCACTCAAACTCATGTCCCTCTAGTCAGTGATGCCATCCAGCCATCTCATCCTCTGTCGTCCCCTTCTCCTCCTGCTTCCAATCCCTCCCAGCATCATAGTCTTTTCCAATCAGTCAACACTTTACATGAGGTTGCCAAAGTATTGGAGTTTCAGCTTCAATATCAGTCCTTCCAAGTAACACTCAGGACTGATCCTTCAGAATGAACTGTTTGGCTCTCCTTGCAGTCCAAGGGACTCTCAAGAGTCTTCTCCAACACCACAGTTCAAAAGCATCAATTCTTCAGCACTCAGCTTTCTTCACAGTCCAACTCTCACATCCATACATGACCACTGGAAAAACCATAGCCTTGACTAGATGGAAATTTGTTGGCAAAGTAATGTCTCTGCTTTTTAATATGCTATCTAGGTTGGTCATAACTTTCCTTTGAGGAGTAAGCATCTTTTAATTTCATGGCTGTAATCACCATCTGCAGTGATTTTGGAGCCCCCAAAAATAAAGTCTGACACTGTTTCCACTGTTTCCCCATCTATTTCCCATGAAGTGATGGGACCAGATGCCATGATCTTAGGGGTTTACAAATAGGCACGTAATGATCATAGGCCATTACAGTAAGGATGAAGATCTCAGTACAACCAAAGAAATGTACCCCAAAGTGTTGCAACATGCACTCCACGTAAGAGATCATTTTCCTTTTGGCTAATAGGTCCACAATCATCTTAGGAGCTGTGACTGAAGAGTAAGAAATATTCACAAAAGACAGGTAGTTGAGAAAGATATACATAGGAGACTTGAAAAGGTTGCCCACACAAGCTGTCAGTATGATGATGAGGTTTCCCAGAAGAATGACCATGTAGAAGAAAGAAAACACTACAAAACACATTTCTTTGACCACTATGTTCTGAGAAAGACCCCAGGAAACAAGTGCAGTTACATTGCTTATTTTTTCCATGGAATGAGTTTAGCAGGGCAAGTTCCCAAGAGACAATTACATTACCTGAAAGAAAAGAAAAGAAAATTTACAAAGACCAGCAACATTTATTTTTAACTCAAAACAAATGAATGACCAGAATCAATAAATATGGCAAAATGGGTACTTTCCACAGCTTAGCATGTATACCTAAAGAAATGGAAGTGCACATATTCTACATATGAGAAGGCAATAGCACCCCCACTCTAGTACTTTTGCCTGGAAAATCCCACGGACGGTGGAGCCTGGTAGGCTGCAGTCCATGGGGTCGCTAAGAGTCGGACACGACCAAGCGACTTCACTTTCACTTTTCACTTTCATGCATTGGAGAAGGAAATGGCAACCCACTCCAGTGTTCTTGCCTGGAGAATCCCAGAGACGGGGGAGCCTGGTGGGCTGCCGTCTATGGGGTCACACAGAGTCGGACACGACTGAAGTGACTTAGCATAGCATAGAATGGAAGGATTATCATCTTGACATAAGATGATCAAAATATGTAGAAATAGCATATTCTACATATTTTGATCATCTTATGTCAAGATGATAATCCTTCCATTAATTCAGATTTAGACACAAAGTCCAAAGAGATAAAGTAAATCCTCTAAGTCACACATCTAACCAACCTTCTCACTTCCCTCATGTTTCATAAAGATTCTTTCATCTGTTTCTAACATTTGCTTCTTTCTAATGTGTCTAAGACACTCAACTGAAATTTGAAACAATTTTTGAGTTTGGGAATATGACAACATCTATATCCTGAAAATGTTCATCTTACTTTTCACACACACACACACACACACACACACACACACACACATTTTCCTGTCTGAATTCTTCTATGAGTGTTTGGATAGTTGAGACTGGATGATGTTGCAGGTTCTTCTTCTTAAGAAACTGTGATATTTGTATACATGAGTTTTTGTTCCCTATTTAATATCAAACTCTCATAATAAAGAGTGATGTGATATAGTAGAAAGGAAAGCAAAATTATGCAAATCTGATTCTGAGATATTGGAGTCTGTACTTCTAGATAAATTGTTAAGCTTCATGGGGCTTCTGTTATCCCACTTGCAAAATGAGAAAGTTTTGATTTCACTATCATCTATAACATAAAGAGCTATTTCTAGTATGAAATAAAAAAAAAAAAACAACTCTTTCAGCTTGGAATAGCCATAAAAACCTGAAAAGGAGGCAGAAACTAAAGAAAACAGTGAAAGAAACTGTGGGAGTAGAGTTGCTTTACAGTGTTGTGTCCATTTCTGCTGTACAGCAAAGTGAATCAGACACACATATACACATATCCCCGCTTTTGTGGATTCCCTTCCCATTTAGGCCACCACAGAGCACTGACTAGAGATCCTTGTGCTATACATGAGGATTATCATTGGTTATCAATTTTATTCATAGCAATATTCATATGGCAAGCCCAATTTCCCAATTCAACCTACTCTACATCCCCCGTTGGTATTCATACTTTATTCTCTATATCCGTCACTCTATTTCTGCTTTGCAAATAAGTTCATCTATGCCATTAAAAGAGTAGGATGGGTAGATACATTGTGATAAAGTCACACAATGAAATACTATCTTCCAGTCATAATGAGTGAACTAGAGCTACTCAACATAACAAACTTTCACAAAAACACATTGTAAAGAACCCACTTACACAAAAAGTTGCTCTGTATGACTGTTATATCAAACTTAAAGGGATCAAATCTAAAAGAACTGTTGCAGGCACATCAAGATGTGTTTGATTTAAATGGAGAGGAGGGAAATCTTACCTTCAAACTCAGTGTTTGATGATTCCCCAGGAATTGCATTGCTTTGGAATTAATATATATATATATATATATTAACATAAATCAATAAATAGCTATGACTCATTCTTTAATCTTGCTAGTCCTTCATATTTACTTATAATGGATGACTCTCCAGTGGTTTAATGTCAGACACTCTAGTGAGGTCACTGCAGCATATGTACAAATAAGGGGCATGGGGAATACTTTTGATTAAAGCCTCTCTCAAGTTGTTCTTCAAGGCAAGCTTCACATGTATTAATAAATGATTCTGTAAGTTCTGGTTTAGGATAGGATTACACAGTGTCTTAGGTAATCATAAGGAATTTCATAGACCTGAGGACACATCCCTCAACGATCTGTTAATTCCAACTGAACTCTGTGCTCTAAGGTATGTTTTGTAGCAATGTTCCTGATTTGTATATTTTGTAGGAATGTTCCTAATCTGTATATTAGACTTGATGGCATAGTCGTTCCAGGTGTATCTTCTCTTTTACAGTAGAAATAATGATAAAAACTGTAATAGATATAATGACAAACCAATTTGGACTCGAACACATCCCTTAAAATTTTCTCATTTTGTAAGAAGGAAAGCAGAAGCCCCATGAAACTTAGCAATTTATCTAAGTGTACAGCACCATTATCTTAAAACCAGATTTGCATAATTTTGATTTTCTTTTTCCTACACCACATCTCTGGATATGAGAGTTTGATATCTCTAGGGGGTCCAAAAATTCATGTACACTCTCACTCTCCTTTTGATTTTCCTCTGGAATTAAACAAAACATTTTATTCTCCACTCAGAGAGTCCTTCAGTTTAAGAGACCTCAAATCATAGCAGTTTTTGACAACTGTGAATAATGTGACTTGGTTATCATTTAAAGGAAACCAGTCATTTAAAATCAAGCCTGGATATTGTATCTCCATTGTCCATCCTGTAAGGTCCAGGAGGAAAGCTTCATTCTCCCAGAATTAAGATCCACCTCAAAGAATTTCTTCCTCCACATTCTAAACATTTCAAACATATGAACACCTCATTTTCTTTTGAAAGTCAAGCATTTTTTAAATCATATGTCATTAGTATACATCTCATAGTCTGGTTTGCATGCACATCATCATTTTATCATCATCTGAAAAAATTTACTCTCCTATTTCTAAGGACATTGTCTTGCAATTATATTACAAGTATTCAAAATATAGAAATTTGATAAAATTTTCTCTTTTTCATAAACCTTCAATGTTAGTTTTAGAATTGAAAAATCTCACCAGTATTGTCCAGAGCTTCATTTTTGCTTTGTTTTTCTATCAATCCTGAGATAATTTGGATGCAGCTATTCAAAACAAAGTTAAGAGTAATGCCTTAAGGATTGTTTTGTGAATAATTGGTTTCAGAGACTCCCTGAGACCAGAAACTCAAAACTTGATAGAATTTTGTTGTTCCTGGTCTGTCTCTCACCAACTGAAATCTGCCATTTTGCAGTACTGTTGGCAACAAATGCTATTTTCTCTACTTATTATATGGCCATTTTAAAGAGAATGATACAAAATATTAATGACCCTGAGGAAAAACTTTCTCCAAAAGTAGTACCCTCTATAATCAGGATCACTTCAGAGAACAGTGAGCTTTAATTTCCAGATGTATTTTCAGTTTGGTAAAAAAAAAAAAAAAAAGAAAGAAAGAAAGAAAGATATGTTGAAAAGCTTTTAACTTATTAAAGTTAAAAACCAACACAACATTGTAAATCAACTATACTACAATAAAAATTATTTAAAAAACAATTAATTTGTGCATTTAGAACAATAACACTATTCCAAAATATTTCAGTAAACATAGATATAAGATTATTTTATGGAAGTTTATCTTATTCAGTGGAATAATGTGTATGTATGTATATATACATATATGTAATATGATTTACTTGATATTTAATATAAATATATTTATTAAAATATATCTTTATAGAGGTATTTCTCTGTTTAATTGTCCTGCTTTTAAAACTTCCATTTGATTGGAAAATAGTATATTCAATAATATTAGCACCATTTTTTCTTTTTTATTATAGTTTCTGGTGATTTCTGCAGAAACTGGTGGGAACAAATTCACTTCCAAACTATACTTGGAATAATCATAGTGCAGGTTTTCATTCTTTTACCTTTTGATTGGAAACTGTTATGGTTGACTCTTGACCACTGATATTCTTTCTTATTCCTCTTGTATTTCTACTCCATTCTTTCTTTACCTTTTTTCTTCTTCCTACTTTCATCTTACCTCCTTCTTCATTTATAATAAAATGCCAAAAAACAACTTGTTCATACTTTTAGGGAAAACTTATGAGCTGCCCATTGCAGGTGATTTCTTTATCTCACTGAAGATTTTAATAGACACCATGGATTCATTTTCCAAGCAATTTATAAACTGGACAGGGAAAGATGTACATATTCATCAAGTTTTCTTTCCCATGAGCCAAAGTCCACAGCACAGTGGGCCATTTTCTCTGCAATTTCTGGCCATGTACTCTTCCTGTAGTTGTAGGAGAAAACAGTACTGAGAGCACCAGGGGCATTCATAGTAGCAGAAGGGAGTTTGATGGGAAACTTCTGCGCATATTTAAGATCCACTCATGTCAAGGCAATGGCAACCCACTCCAGTACTCTTGCCTGGAAACTCCCATGGAGGGAGGAGCCTGATAAGCTGCAGTCCATGGGGTCCCTAAGGGTCGGACATGACTGAGCGACTTCACTTTCACTTTTCACTTTCATGCATTGGAGAAGGAAATGGCAACTCACTCCAGTGTTCTTGCCTGGAGACTCCCCAGGATGGCAGAGCCTGGTGGGCTGCCATCTATGGGGTTGCACAGAGTCGGACACGACTGGAGCGACTTAGCAGCTTAGCACTATGTCACACAGTATATACCCCCTCATCAGCAACAAGAACTCTCTGAGGAAAAATTTCAGGAAATTTTCAGTGTTTTTCTTTCACTTTCTGCCTTGTTTATGTGTAAGCTATCTGTTGCTATATGTTGGCAAACAGAGCTAAGTCAAAAATCAGTGGCTTACCACCACAAAATTTAATCCCCAAATTACTAGTTTAAAAATCATAATACCACAACTTAAAAGCTTAAAATAAAAACAATTTATTTGGTTATAATTCTGCAATTTTCCTTGGATTCACCTGGGTGGTTCTTCCACTGATGCTTCCTGGAAGCACTTTGATAGCCTGAATGGAGTAGATGCTCCCTCGCCCACATGCCTTTCAGTCAGTTCTCTCTCATTCTCCAGTAGCACCTACAGGGTTCTCTCACACCATGGCTGTTTCAGGGCAGTAGTAGTTTGACAATAGCGAAGTCTTCAAGGTCTCTGAACCTAAGCTTCAGGAAACATGCAATATCACTTTTTCTATATTCTGCTCATGTATTTAAAATTTTACATGTAACACTGTTACTGACGGATTCCCAGATGGCTCAGTAGTAAAATAATTCATCTGCCAGTGTTGGAGACAGAGATGTAGGTCTAATCCTGGATCTGGAAGATCCTCTGGAGGAGGAAATGGCAACCCACTCCAGCGTTCTTGCCTGTTAAATCCCGTGAACAGAGGGGCCTGGTGGGCTAGTCTAGGAGTCACAAGCTTAGACATTACTAAGCTTGTACACATTTTTACTGACCCTTTGAGTCAGACTCCAATAGGGGTCTCCTGTCCTTGTTGTTCAAGCCAATGGTTTTTCCAGTGGTCATGTATGGATGTGAGACTTGGACTAAGAAAGCTGAGTGCAGAAAAATTGATGCTTTTGAACTGTGGTGTTGGAGAAGACTCTTGAGAGTCCCTTGGACTGCAAGGAGATCCAACCAGTCCATTCTAAAGGAGATCAGCCCTGGGTGTTCTTTGGAAAGAATGATGCTAAAGCTGAAACTCCAGTACTTTGGCCACCTCATGTGAAGAGTTGGTCATTGGGAAAGACTCTGAGGCTGGGAGGGATTGGGGGCAGGAGGAGAAGGGGATGACAGAAGATGAGATGGCTGGATGGCATCACCAACTCGATGGACGTGAATATGAGTGAACTCTGGGAGCCGGTGATGGACAGTGAGGCCTGGTGTGCTGCGATTCATGGGGTCACAGAGTCAGACATGACCGAGCCACTGAAATGAACTGAACTGAACTGAACTGAAATGAGTCAGACTCCAACAGGGGTCTCCCTGTCTTTGTTGTTCAAGCCATTAGAATGAAAGGAGCTCAGTTCAGAAGCAAAGGACGGGAAACTGTGTTCTTTGAGCAAAGAATGAGAGGAATGAGCTGGCTCCAGAGCAGTGGTCCCCAGCCTCTTGAATCTAATGCCTTATGATCTGAGATGGAGTTGATGTGATAATAATATAAGTAACATGCAAATAAGTGCAATGTGCTTGAATTATTTGGAAACTATCCCCTAGTCCCCAATCCCATTGTTTATGGAAAAACGTTCTTCTATGAAGGTGGTCACTGTTGCCAAAATTTTTGGGAACCACTCCTAAAGCACAGTATCTCCCTGACAGACAGGCTGTGGGCAGGGCTGCTGAGGCTGCCAGTGTAGAGGAGGTGGAGTTCTCACAGGAACATCTGGATGTGTTGCTCCACTTGTCCTCAACTGGCCACATTCATCTTGAATCTTGAATCTCTGAGTTGTGTTTGCTCCTTCTGCCTACATCCTTGATCAGAGTCAGCACAGCCCTTCAGCAGAGGAACTCTGGTCTGAAGTATCAGCAGGAGGCACAGGGCAGCCTGTGAGCAAGTGAAACCAAATGAGAAACAAAGGAAAAGAGAAAGGTTAGTGTTTTTTTTTTTTTTTTCTCCCCAACCCTGCTTCTAATGTTATTGCCAGGGACTTCCTAATGGGCTTTGCTGGTGAAAAACCCCTCCTCTCTCTGGCTTCTTACTCTCAAGGGATGTGGAGGGGTGATGGTCTGTCTCTGTAATTGTTTTCTGCTGATTTCAGGCATCATCATAGCCCTGAGCAAAGGAGCAGACTTTCCCTTCAGCCGCCATTACGTATGTTTGGTTGTTAACAAGCTTGAATCCTCAACGTTCATGTTGATGAGATGAACCCCAGTTTTCTAAACTTTTGGAGGAAAGGGACACTGGAAACTTTTAGAAACATGAAAGAGTAAAAGTATCTAGGTTTGCCTGTGGGCAAATATGCCCTGATGTCCAGCTTCACTGGCCGGGTCTGAATGTCTCTGGTCAGGCTTTGGTTATTTTTTGGAAGAGAAGCTTCAGGTCAGAGAAGTTCACAGGAGTAGTCAAGGCCATTGTCATAGATCATTTCTCTGGAGGTTGAGGCTTGGGATCCCCCTTCACTTGAACCCCATGAAGTGATCACAGCAACTTCAGCATGGAATGTGTGGTTAGGACCACCAACTGGGGTTGTTCTACCTAGGAGTGATCTAGTCTTGCAAGTTACTGGTTTTCCTGATTTTTAGATGCCCCCAGGCTTCTGATCAGAAGAGATAGTGGGCCAGGTCAGGGTAGCACCTAGTTACCATGTTTTGTGAGAACTTTCATATATTCTCCTACCTGGAGGACACACTTGAACTGTTCCATTTCAAGGTATTTAGGGTATCCATTCACTCAGGCTAGAGGAATGTGTCTACAATATAGGAGTTCAAATACATTTAATTTTAACTTATCCTCTGGGGCTAAGCACATGAAAAGAAGGGCAGTCAGAAGCAAATTAATCCAGTTTTCATCCTTTCTTTTTTTGTTTTATATTTATTGAGGTATAGGTGATTTACAATATTGGGTTAATTTCTACTGTATAGCAGAGTGATTCAGTTATACATATATACTCAGTTGAGATATATGCTGTGTTTATCGAGACCCCATGGACTGTTTATCGAGACCCCATGGACTGTAGCCCTCCAGGCTCTTCTGTCCATGGGATTTCCCAGTTAGTAGTACTGAAGTGGGTTTCCATTTCCTTCTCTAGGGGTACTCCCAGACCCAGAGATCGAACCTGCTTTGCCTGCATTGTTGGCAGATTCTTTACTACTGAGCCACCAGGGAAACCCACATATATACCAAGAATATGAATAAATATTTAAGATATTCCCTGTCCCAGGCTCTAAAGTTCCTTTAAGGGTATCAGCTCCACCTTTTAGACAGAAGTCCTTGTGGGTAGCCGTTTTGCTTCTCTGACTTGGGTCTGGAAGGTTACTGCATATCCCACCAGGCTTTTTCCTTCTTTTATAAACCTGTTCTTATCTGGGAACCATCCCTTTTTGGAGTTTGGAGGAGGGTCATTTCCTAGGTCAGGACAACTAGAATAGATCATGCCTTTGATCTCTATACAATCATGTTCCAGGTGACCTATCTCTGTGGGTATCAGGGCAGCAAGATTTAGCTTGTGACAATTTGTGTGTGTGTGTGTGTGTGTGATTTTTTTTTTTTTTCCCTTGTTAGCCACTAGGATGTCTGAAAGGGTATCCTGAACGTGAGTCAGCCTTCTGAGGAATATAGCCCTCCTGTTCCCTTAAAATTGACTAAAGCCTGAAACTGATGTGGAGCTCATATTGTGATTGGTTAATCAAGTGTTAATGTTTCAAACTCCCTTAGCAGAGTTGTGGGAGCAGCTACTCTTAAGCAAGGAGATCACGCCACTAAGGGACCCTATGGACCGTTACCTACCAGGCTCCTCTGTCCATGGGGTTCTCCAGGCAAGAGTACTGGAGTGGGTTACCATGCTCTCCTCTAGGGGATCTTCCTGAACCAGGGATTAAACACACATCTCTTACATCTCCTACATTGGCAGGTGGGTTCTTCACTACTAGCAACACCTGGGAAGCCTGTTTATCTATATTTTTGGCTCTTCCAGGTCTTAGCTTCAGCATGTGTCATCTAGTCCCTTGATGAGGGGCCAAGCCCACACCTCCTGCATTGAGAGTGTGAAGTATTAGTCATTGGACTAGAGAAAGCCTTGCTGGGCCCATTATTTTTCATCTATTTGAATCTCAGCTTTTGAGGGTAGTGGCCAGGACATGCCATTTCTGACACTTTGAGAATATTCTCTCTCTTAGTATCCCTCTTGTTGGCATGGTGCACTGTGGGGTCCTGGTTTGCTCACCCTCAGAAGGAGGAGAGGTCAGGTACTTTTACCAGAGCCGAGAATCTCTGTGGGCATTAGTGTAGATTCCTGTGCTGACAAGTTGATACTAGAGGGCAAAAGTCAGTGGGCGGACTCGAGTGTGGGCCTTTTTCTTTATCTGATAGTTCTTCCTCTTTATATTGGTTACTAAACACCAGGTAGTCACTGTATTCCCTTCCAGTACCTCAGGGTTAGTGGCAGTATAAATTCAGATGCCTTCCCTGTGGTGCTCTAGGAACGCTGAAGGATTTTCTATTGGCTCCTGATTTTCTTCATCTTATTCCAAATGTCAGGTTTATTTCCTGCTGCCTGTATTCTCTTTAAGATCATTCTTTTATAATGGGTCAGCCTACTCTCCATTGTCTCAGTAGTCCCAGTTGAATCTGGACCACTTTATTCCAAGGTCTGAAAATAGTGTGACTTGCATTCTGTTCTCTTTACCTGCTCCTTCTTGGACCCAAAGCAAGCCAACAGCAGCAACAACAAACACAGCATTTGATGTCAGTCCAGGTGGGGTCATGGGTCTGAAAGACTCACTTAATCAGATTCTCATCTCACACACTAGCTAGCAAAGTAACGCTCAAAATTCTCCAAGCAAGGCTTTAACAGTACATGAACCAAGAACTTCCAGATGTTCAAGCTGGATTTAGAAAAGGCAGAGGAACCAGAGATCAAATTGTCAACCTCTGTTGGATCAACAAGAAAGCAAGAGGGTACCAGAGGAACATCTACTTCTGCTTTGTTGACTAAGCCAAAGCCTTTTATTGTGTAGATCACAACAACTGGAAAGTTCTTAAAAGAGACAGGGATACCAGGCCACCTGACCTGCCTCCTGAGGAATCTGTATGCAGGTCAAGAAGCAATGGTTAGATAAGGACATGGAACAATGGACTGGTTACAAATTGGGAAAGGAGTACATCAAGCCTGTATATTGTTAGCCTGTTTACTTAACTTATATGAGAGTTCATCATATGAAATGCTGGGTTGGATGAGCAAAAGCTAGAATCAAGATTCAAGGAGAAATAACAATAACCTCACATATGCAGATGACAGCACCCTTATGTCAGAAAGCAAAGAGGAACTAAAGAACCTCTTAATGAAGGTGAAAGAGGAGAGTGAAAAAACTGGCTTAAAACTCAGCAGTCAAAAAACAAAGATCATGGTATCCAGTTCTATAACTTCGTGGCAAATAGATGGGGGAACAATGGGAACAGTGAGAGACTATTTTCTTGGGCTCCAAAATCACTGCAGATGGTGACTGCAGCCATGAAATCAAAAGGTGCTTGCTTCTTGGAAGAAAAGTTATGACCAACCTAGACAGCATATTAAATGCAGAGACATTACTTTGCCACAAGTTTCTATCTAGTCAAAGCTATGGTTTTCCCAGTAGTCATGTATGGATATGAGAATTGGACTATAAAGAAAACTGAACACCAAAGAATTGATAACTGTGGTGTTGGAGAAGACTTTTGAGAATCTGTTGGACTGCAAGGAGATCAAACCAGTCAGTCCTACAGAAAATCAGTCCTGAATATTCATTGGAAGGACTTATGATAAAACCGAAGCGCCAATTCTTTGGCCACTTGATGCAAAGAACTGACTCTTTGGAAGAGACCCTGATGCTCGGAAAGATTGAAGGCAGGCGGAGAAAAGGATGCCAGAGGATGAGATGGTTTGATGTCATCACTGATTTGATGGACATGAGTTTGAGTGAACTCCGGGAGTTGGTGATGGACAGGAAGGCCTGGCGTGCTGTGATTCATGAGGTCTCAAAGAGTCGGACACGACTGAGCAACTGAACTGACTGAATGACTCAGTTAAATTCACCCATTCCAGTCCATTTTAGTTCACTGATTCCTAGAATGTCGATGTTCACTCTTGCCATCTCCTGTTTAACTACTTTTAATTTGTCTTGATTCATGGACCTAACATTCCAGGTTCCTATGCAATATGGCTCCTTATAGCACCAGACTTTGCTTCTATCACCAATCACATCCACAACTGGGTATTATTTTTGCTTTGGCTCCATCTCTTTAGTCTTCCTGGAGTTATTTCTCTACTGATCTCCAGTAGTATGTTGGGCACCTACCAACATGGGGAGTTCTTCTTTCAGTATCCTATCATTTTGCCTTTTCATACTGTTCATGAGGTTCTCAAGGCAAGAAAACTGAAGTGGTTTACCTTTCCCTTCTCCAGTGGACCACATCCTGACAGACCTCTCCACCATGACCCATCCATCTTGGGTGGCCTCACACAGCATGGCTACTTTCATTGGGTTAGACAAGGCTGTGGTCCATGTGATCAGATTGGCTAGTTTTCTGTGATTATGATTTCAATGTCTCTGCCCTCTGATGCCCTCTTGCAACACCTACCATCTTACTTGAGTTTCTCTTATCTTGAACGTGGAGTATCTCTTCACAGCTGCTCCAGCAAAGCACAGCCACTGCTCCTTTCCTTGGATGAGGGGTATCTCCTTGGGGCCGCCCCTCCTAACCTTGAACGTGGAGTAGCTCCTCTCAGCTCTTCCACATTGTTAACCTCCCAAAAAAGTTAGGTATTTGTTCTATTGATGAACTTAGATTGACATCATTATCACCCAAAGTCCAGAATTTACATTAGACCTCACTCTTGGTGATGTACATCATATGGGTGACAAATATACAATGACATATATCTATCATTGTAGTAGCACCCAGATGGTTTCACTGTTCTATATGTCCTCTGTACTCCACCTATTGATCTTTCCAAACATTTGAATCCTTGGCAATCACTGAACATTTTACTGTCTTCAGATTTTTTTTTTTTTTTTTCAGAATGTCTTGTAATGGGCATTGTACAGTACAAAACCTTTTAACATTGATTTCTTTTACTTAAAAATATGCATGTAAGATTTCTTCTTGTTATTTTATGCCTTTGAAGCTTATTTATTTTTAGTACTGAATAATATTCAATTGTCTGGCTATACCAGATTAATGATTTACTGAACATAGCCCTGCCAATCAGAACAAGACCCAGTTTCCCCCTCAGTCAGTCTCTCCCACCAGAAAGGTTCCATAAGCCTCTTATTATTCTCCATCAGAGGACAGACAGGCTTAAAACCACAATCACAGAAAATTAACCAATCTAATGACATGGACCACAGATTTGTATAATTCAATGAAATTATGAGCCATGAGATGTAGGGCCACCCAAGACAGATGGGCCGTGGTGGAGAGTTCAGACAAAATATGGTCCACTAGAGAAGGGAATGGCAAACCACTTCAGTATTCTTGCCTTGAGAACCCCATGAGCAGTATGAAAAGGCAAAAAGATAGGACACTGGAAGATGAACTCCACAGGTCAGTAGGTACCCAATATACTATTGGAGATCAATGGAGAAATAACTCCAGAAAAACTAAAGAGATGGAGCCAAAGCACAAACAACACCCACTTGTGGATGTGACTGCTGATGGAAGCAAGTTCCAATGCTATAAGAACAATATTGCATAGGAACCTGGAATGTTAGGTCCATGAATTAAGGCAAATTGGAAGTGGTCAAACAGGAGATGGCAAGAGTGAACATTGACATTTTAGAAATCAGCGAACTAAAATGGAGTGAAATGGGTGAACTTAATTCAGATGACCATTATATTTACTACTGTGGGCAAGAAACCCTTAGAAGAAATGGAGTAGAAATTGTAGTCAACAAAAAAGTCCAGAATATAGTACTTGGATGCAATCTCCAAAATGACAGAATGATCTCTGTTTGTTTCCAAGACAAACCATTCAATATCACGGTAATCCCAGTCTATGCCCCGATCAGTAAAACTGAAGAAGCTGAAGTTGAACGTTTCTATGAAGACCTACAAGACCTTCTAGAACTAACACCAAAAAAAGATGTCCTTTTCATTATAGGGCACTGGAATGCAAAAGTAGGAAGTCAAGAAATACCTGGAGTGACAGCCAAATTTGCCCTTGGAGTAGGGCAAAGACTAATATACTTTTGCAAAGAGAATGCACTGGTCATAGCAAACATCCTCTTCCAACAACACAAGAGAAGACTCTACAAATGGAAATTGCCAGATGGCCAATACCAAAATCAGATTGGTTATATTCTTTGCAGTGAAAGAGGGAGGAGCTCTATACAGTCAGGAAAACAAAAAAAGACCAGGAGCTGAATGTGGCTCAGACCATGAACTCCATATTGCCAAATTATTGAAGAAAATAGGGAAAACAACTAGACCAACAGATATGACTTAAATCAAATCCCTAACAATTATACAGAAAAGTGAGAAGTAGATTTAAGGACTAGATCTGATAGACAGAGTTCCTGATGAACTATGAATAGAGGTTCGTGACATTGTACAGGAGACGGGGAGCAAGACCATCCCCAAGGAAAAAAATGCAAAAAAGCAAAATGGCTGTCTGAGGAGGCCTTACAAATAGCTGTGAAAAGAAAGGAAGTGAAAAGCAAAGGAGAAAAGGAAAGATATGCCCATTTCAATTGAGAGTTCCAAAGAATAGCAAGGAGAGATAAGAAAGCCTTCCTCAGTGATCAATGCTAAGAAATAGAGGAAAACAATTGAATGGGAAAAACAAGAGATCTCTTCAAGAAAATTAGAGATACCAAGGGAACATTTCATGCAATGATGGGCTCAATGAAGGACAGAAATGGTATGACGAATCAAAAGCAGAATATATTAAGAAGAGGTGGCAAGAATACACAAAAGAACTGTACAAAAAAGACCTTCACAACCCAGATAATCATGATGACGTGATCACTAACACTCACCTAGAGCCAGACATCCTGGAATATGATGTCAAGTGGGCCTAAGGAAGCATCACTATGAACACAGCTACTGGAGGTGACAGAATTCCAGGTGAACTACTTCAAATCCTGAAAGATGATGCTGTGAAAGTGCTGTACACAATGTGCCAGCAAATTTGGAAAACTCAGTAATGGCCACAGGACTGGAAAAGGTCAGGTTTCATTCCAATCCCAAAGAAAGGCAGTGCCAACGAATGTTCAAACTACTGCACAATTGCACTCATCTCACACGCTAGTAAAATAATGCTCAAAATTCTCCAAGACAGGCTTCACCAATACGAGAATCATGAACTTCTAAATGTACAAGCTGGTTTTACAATAGGCAGCAGAACCAGAGATCAAATTCCCAACATTCGTTGGATTATCAAAAAAGCAAGAGAGTTACAGAAAAACATCTATTTCTGCTTTATTGACTATGCAAAAACCTTAGATTGTGGATCACAGTAAACTGTGGAAAATTATGAAAGAGATGGGAATACCAGACAAGAAACAGTTAGAACTAGACATGGAACAACAGACTGATTACTAATAGGAAAAGGAGTACATCAAGGCTGTATATTGTCACCCTGCTTATTTAACTTATATGCAGAGTACATCATGATAAATGCTGGGCTGGAAGAAGCAGAAGCTGGAATCAAGATTGCCAGGAGAAATATCAATAACCTCAGACATGCAGATGTCAATACCCTTATGTCAGAAAATGAAGAACTAGAGCCTCTTGAAGAAAGTGAAAGAAGAGAGTGTAAAAGTTGGCTTAAAGCTCACCATTCGGAAAACAAAGATCATGGTATCTGGTCCCTTGACTTCATGGCGAATAGATGGAGAATCAGTGGAAATAGTGGCAGACTTAATTTTGTGTGTTGTGGGGGTGGGCTCCAAAATCAATGCAGATGGTGCCTGCAATCATGAAATTAAAAGACACTTACTCCTTGGTAGAAAAGCTATGACCAACCTAGACAGCGTATTGAAAAGCAGAGACATTACTTTGCCAACAAAGGTTCGCCTAGTCAAGGCTATGGTCTTTCCTGTGGTCATGCATGGATGTGAGAGCTGGAATATAAACAAAGCTGAATGACAAAGAATTGATGCTTTTTAACTGTGTTTTAGAGAAAATTCTTGAGAGTCCCTTGGACTGCAAGGCGATCCAATCAGTCCATCTTAAAGGAGATCAGCCCTGTATATTCATTGGAAGGACTGATGCTAAAGCTGAAACTCCAATACTTTGGCCACCTGATGTGAAGAACTGATTCATTTGAAAAGACCCTGATACTGCGAAAGACTGAAGGCAGGAGGAGAAGGGAATGACAGAGGATGAGATGGTAGTGAAAGGTTGTTGCTGAAAGAAAAGATGCCAGGGTTCTTGGCTTCTGGAGGAGAAGAATTCAATCCGGGGCCAGAGATGAGGCTTGATCCCTCAGAACTTTTGTGTAATGAAGTTTAATTAAAGTATAAAGGAGATAGAGAAAGCTTCTGACATAGACATCAAAAGGGGGCAGAAAGAGTACCCCCCTGCTGGTCTTCAGCTGGATTTTATATAGTCACTAGCAGTCTGTCAATGAAAGAAAGAAATGTCTTAAAACTCAGAATGGCACCAGGCCCCTCACCTATAAGATGCATTTTGGGATAATCTTGGCACCAAATGATTCATCCACAGCCATAAAACGATTGACCTGAATCTTGTAGAAGGGCAGATTACCATACAAATAGTTTCATTTACATAGATTAGGGGACCAATGTCTGAGTTTAATGTACTGGTTTGTCAAGTAGGTTCTGAGCCATTGCTGCTACTGCTAAGTCACTTCAGTCGTGTCCGACTCTGTGTGACCCCATAGACGTCAGCCCACCAGGCTCTCCTGCCCCTGGGATTCTCCAGGCAAGAAAACTGGAGTGGGTTGCCATTTCCTTTTCCAATGCATGAAAGCGAAAAAGTGAAAGTGAAAGTGAAGTCACTCAGTCGTGTCCGACTCTTAGCGACCCCATGGACTGCAGCCCACCAGCCTCCTCCATCCATGGGATTTTCCAGGCAAGAGTACTGGAGTGGGGTGCCATTGCCTTCTGAGCCATTAGGTGAAACAAACTTGAAGACAGAGTCTGGGGTAAATGCATAGTACATTAACATAGCTTAAGACAAACATTTTCATAAGAAAAATGCATTAGTTAATTCAAGGTTTGAGAATAGTTAACTTCAAGTGAAACCATGTGTCATTATGGCAACGCAGTATTTTAAGAGAAACCTCCTTTTAAATTTGTATATAGAAAGAAGGAAAAAAAAAAACAAAACTCTAGTTTGTTTCTACCTGATGCTTAAGAGAGAGAAAAATGTCTGACTACTACTGCTAGGTCGCTTCAGTCATGTCCGACTCTGTATGACCAATTTCTGACACTTGCAGCCTAATTCCTCCTTTTGTTGACAGGTGGCCTTCCTGCCTGTTATCTTCTCAGTTGGATGGCATCACCGACTCAATGGACATGAGTTTGAATAAACTCTGGGAATTAGTCCTGGACAGGGAGGCCTGGCATACTGCAGTCCTTGGGATCACAGAGTCAGACACGACTTACCAACTGAATTGAACTGAACTGACCAGTTTATCTATTCACCCACTGAAGGACATCTTGATTGTTTCTAAGCTTTAACAATCAAGACTAAACCTGCTATAAATACCAGCAAATATTTTTATGTGGATGTAAGCTTTCAAGCCCTTTTGGTAAATGTTAAGTGGTGTGATTTGTTGAACTGGAATTCATAATTCATGTTCATAATGCACATTCTGCTCTTTTAAAGCATAAAACCCTCCCAATTATTTCATTATTTGTTTAATCTACTGATGTGTTAATATTCACTTACATCAGCTGCTTATCTCTCTCTTTCTAGAATGTGTAAATATATCACCCTTAATTTGGGTCATCAATTTTACAGTTACAAGATGTCAATACAGAACAAAATATTAAAACATATACAATTCATGGGGAAAATTACACCACTCCCAAATTAAGAAGGAAATGAATTAGAAACATATATTTTACCAAAATAATATCATTATAAGTATAAATCCAATAACCAAGGCTTTCCTGTCTTCTAATAAATACTGCAGAAGTGGAATTTTGTCTACATATTCTGTCATTGTTATAAAGATCAATATAAACACATGGTATGAATTCACAGTATAACACCAATAAATTGAAGGGAGATTGTCTAGATTATACACTGTCCATTACAATATTATGATTCTATATTATTTGAATCTGTTACTTCCTGTTGAGTTAGGAAGAACAACCCAGTTGAAGGTCTATAGTAAGACAGATGTGACCAAAATATCTAATAAACAGAACAATATGAAAGAGGGAAAAACTGCCAGACTGTGAATATAAATATTTAAGGGCAACTGTACACAGAAAGGACCATAAGTCAAAATGTAAAATGACATGGAAAACATTAGATTAAAACCACTGTGATACAAGTCAGTCAAGAGACACAGAGACACAGCAGTGCAAAACACCTAAGGCAATGAAACTCACATTCTAGTATATGGGTTCTGTGCCTTCTTCTACATAAAAGTGACTGAACAGTAATCATTGCTTGTATTTACAGTGCTTACCTCCCTGAAGGAAATGAATACTACTTCTGTATGATAGGATTATATCAACACTACAAGAATACCAGACCACCTGACCTGCCTCTTGAGAAATTTATATGCAGGTCAGGGTGAAACAGTTAGAACTGGACATGAAACAACAGACTGGTTCCAAATACGAAAAGGAGTACGTCAAGGCTGTATATTGTCACCCTGCTTATTTATCTTATTTGCAGCATACATCATGAGAAACGCTGGGCTGGAAGAAGCACAAGTTGGAATCAAGATTGCCAGGAGAAATATCAATAACCTCAGATATGCAGATGACACCACCCTTATGGCAGAAAGTGAAGAGGAACTAAAAAGCGTCTTGATGAAAGTGAAAGTGGACAGTGAAAAATTTTGCTTAAAGCTCAACATTCAGAAAACAAAGATCATGGCATCCAGTCCCATCACTTCATGGGAAATAGATGAAGAAACAGTGGAAACACTGCTATTTTGGGGGGCTCCAAAATCACTGCAGATGGTGATTGCAGCCATGAAATTAAAAGGTGCTTACTCCTTGAAAGGAAAGTTACAACCAACCTAGATAGCATATTAAAAAGCAGAGATATTACTTTGCCAACAAAGGTCCATCTACTCAAGGCTATGATTTTTTTAGTGGTCATATATGGATGTAGATTTGGACTCTGAAGAAAGCTGAGTGATGAAAAATTTATGCTTTTGAAGTGTGGTGTTGGAGAAAGCTCTTGAAAGTCCCATGGACTGCAAGGAGATCCAACCAGTCCCTCCTAAAGGAGATCAGTCCTGGGTGTTCATTGGAAGGACTGATGATGAGGCTGAAACTCCAATACTTTGGCCACCTCATGTAAAGAGTTGAGTCATTGGAAAAGACTGTGATGTTGGGAGGGTTTGGGGGCAGAAGGAGAAGGGGACAGCATAGGATGAGATGGCTGGATGGCACCACTGACTCGATGCAGATGAGTTTGGGTGAACCCTGGGAGTTGGTGATGGACAGAGAGGCCTAGCATGCTATGATTCCTGTGATCGCAAGGAGTCGGACATGACTGAGGACTGAACGAACTGACAGTAAAAGATAATATTTTTGGGAACATCTAGGTCAATCTAAACTTGAAGAAAAATATGAAACTTCCATTTATCTTTTGTCACATGTGATCAGTTTCTTGCCCCATAACATTCTCATGGCATTTTTCATTTCTGTATTCCTTAGTGTATAAATCAGAGGGTGATCAAAGGTGTTCCAACTGTATAAAACACAGCTATCATCTTATCCATGGGGAATATAGTTGCAGGTGTGTGTATATAAAATGCAAGGACCAAAGAACAAGATGACCACGATGATGTGGGAGATGGAGGTGGATAGGGCTTTCTTCTTCCCTTCAGCACTGTGATTCTCAGAGAATGCAATATGATAGCATAGGAGAATATCAGCATGACAAAACTCACTGTACAGATGGCCCTGCTGTTGGACACTAAGAGTAGGTTGGTTGCATAAGTGTCTGTACAGGCAAGTTTCAACAAAGGCAGCATATTTCAACAAAGGTTGCAAGTCACAAAAATAGTGATCTATCACATTGAGACCGCAGAAAGGCAGACTCAAGGGTAGAAGAATCTGAGCTGAAGAATGAGCACAAGACCCCACCCAGGCCACAGCTACCAACACACCACAGGTTTGATGACTCTTGAGGTTCATGTATCGAAGGCTTACAGATGGCCACATAGCGGTCAACAACCATGAGAATAAGGATGAAGATCTCTAGGCAACGAAAAAAATGTGATGCAAAGACTTGGGTCATGCACTCATTGAAAGCGATTGTGCTCTTTCCCCTAAGGGCATTGGTAATCACTCTAGGGGCTATGGAAGTTGAGAGAAAGGTATCAGATAAAGATAAGTGGAAAAGGAAGAAATACATGGGACTTCCAAGTGTACTGCTGGCCTTGATGGTGAAAATAATCAGGAAGTTACCCAGTAATGTCCCCAGATATAAAAACAAGAAAGTGACAAACACTATTTTCTTCCTAACAGAATACTGTGATAACCCAAGTAGAATGAACTCAGTCACATTATTGTTCAGCTTCATGATTTCATGAATGAGATGAGGGATGAATGCAAAATGGATTATCTGCAAAAAATAAATCAATATACGGTGCAATATATTATATGATGGAATATTTTAAGTAAAACCAAATTTGCTTATCAGGTATATTATTTCCAATAATTTATATTATGTTTGTTTCTTAATAATATCATTTGTTCTTCAATTTGTAATGACCACTTCATAGGATCATTATGAGTCTCATATACACTTGTGGATGTTAAACTTTCCAACAAGACTCTTTAAATAAAATCCCTTGTTAGACCTGATATTATTATGATTAATTTTTTGAATATATGCAATGTATGGCTCCATTTGGTTGTTCCCTTTGTCATTTTGGAGAAGGCAATGGCACCCCACTCCAGTACTCTTGCCAGGAAAATCACATGGACAGAGGAGCCTGGTGGGCTGCAGTCCATGGGGTCGCTAAGAGTCAGACATGACTGAGCGACTTCACTTTCACTTTTCACTTTCATCCACTAGAGAAGGAAATGGCAACCCACTCCAGTGTTCTTGCCTGGTGAATCCCAGGGACCCGGGACCCTGGTAGGCTGCCCTCTATGGGGTCGCACAGAGTTGGACACGACTGAAGTGACTTAGCCGCAGCAGCAGTCTCTTTTTGGCCATATTCAATATATTCAGAATCCCAAGTATGGTGCATCGCTCATTATTTAGGGTATATTTGACTGCCATTGGTGGTTTATGACATAAAGTCATACATCATCTTTAGCACCTTAAATAATATCTTGTTCACATATATACATACTTTGTCCATTTATTATACATATTAATTTTAAAAGTAGCAAAACTGTCTTCTAGATACCCTAGTTTGAAAATAGAAAAGACATATTACTTTAAATAATCTGTTGCAACCTCTAAGCACATTTATATTTAGTCCTTGATGTATATGATGAACAGACTGAATGATCTCTCCTATTTGATAATATTTCAAAAATGCCCAATACTCTTTTCTTCATCCTCTAGCCTTGGAAAAGTACATTTTAAGCACTCATATTTCCTGAAGTTACATTTCAAAATAACTTCCTGAAGTTAAATTTCTAAATGAAAGAGAATTTATTAATTACTAGCTTATGTTTTAAAAATCCAAGCTTTTACCTAAACTTGTTAAATCTGAGGTGGTTTTCTTTCTTTCTTTTTTTTTAATGGTTTTCTTTTATTGGAAGATGTCTCCTGGCAATTGGTCTATGATGTGATCACGGTTATGTTCCCAGTAGAGATTGTATTCTCAGGTACCTGAAAACCTCACATTGCTGGAAGAGCAGGAAAGCAGAAGAGGGAGGGTAATGTAATTTTCCAAAAGAGTCATAATAAATAAAAACTGACTTCTTCATTCAGTTTTTTTTTTTTTTTCTGTCTTGGAAAATAATTATTCAACTTAAAATGTCCCTTCTTTGGATGAAGATTTCTGTTTTCACATTTTAAAAGAAATATTATCATGGGGTCATTTCCAAGAACACCTCTTTCTTTAGTTCTTTCTTATGAACATGCTGGCAAGTGGCACTATATGCAAGTATCAGTATAAAATACAATGTAATGCATTTAAATATAATCTGGAAGATTTACTTATTCCATTGTGCCTCTCTTCAATCCATCCAACCTTTAACGCATGTCTTGAAAGTTGTGAACAGCCAAAGTGCAGATTATGACAGACTAGCTAGGGACAAGATTTCCTCTCAATATAGTTTTCTCTTTCATAGTGAACTTCCTTCTCTTCAACAGAGATGAAATATCCCTTATTCCTGGTGTGTGTGTGTGTGTGTGTGGGGGGGGGGGGGGGGACATCTTCAGAATAAGTCTAATTAAATTATTCAATTTTGGTTTTCAAGTATTAAAAAAATCTCTTTTGACTCTCATAATCTTAAACTATAAGTAAATTGAGTCTTGATATATTAATCATTACAATAAGCTCCTCGTTTCCTTCACTGATTTTAAAGAGTGACGTACCATAACATGAGTTTGGGTGAACTGCAGGAGTTGGTGATGGACAGGGAGGCCTGGAGTGCTGCAATTCATGGGGTCGCAAAGAGTTGGACAAGACTGAGCGACTAAACTGAACTGAACTGAACTGTACCATAACATATTTAACACTTGGAAATATGCTAACCATTGGAAACAAGGTGATGTGAAAGTCTATTTCATGTCAATATTCACATTGGTCACTCCTTTGAGTATTATAGTTTTGGGTTTGTATGTTGTCAAACGTATTTTCCTATTATTTTCTAGGACAAGCTTATCTCTTTTCACATTTGGATTTGTGTATTTAAGATAAATTGAGAATCATAAACATATATGATCATTAACTTGTTAATAATCATGTGTCTTCATCAAGTATTTAATCAGTAGTTTCAGAAAGCCATTCAATGTCTCCACTCAGATCTACAGCCATAAAGTCCATTTTTGTTCATTCAAATTCCAAACAATTCAAACTACTTTAGTCACTAATTTATTTGAAAAGTACTGTGTCCTCAGGCATCAGTACATTTCAGTGATTTCCCTTGCATCTTGAAAGAGGGAATTTTAACCTATTTTGTAATCTGCAATACTCCATGACCTAGAAAATGGAGACTATAATTCTCAAGTGAACCATATCAAAGCCTTTATATGATCTGGGTGTATTCATGATGCAATGTGAGCATGTAAAAATTAGTAGATACATCATGTGAAATCTCTATAATATAAATAATGTAGCAGCAAAAGATGAAAAATAAATAGATGTAGAATAACCAAACTCACTTTGCTGTCTTCTTTCTTCCTGGACTGTCCTTCCATTTCTAGCTGTTTTAGCCTTCTGGAAACTTCAAGCCAAACTTCTGAGAAATATCCTTTAGCTGGCCTTCAGAAATGTCCTGTGATAAAGGAAATTCACTCTTTTGCTCTCTAAAGGCTTTATCTATAATTTTCTTATAGTACTAATCTTATTGCTTATAATAAGAATATGTATTCTTACTTTAGCTTTCTTCTGGGAATGAGAATATCAGAAAACTACATGTTCTTTGAATATCATTCTCCACAACACAATGCTTTATACACTGTAGATGCTCAGGAAGAGCTTTTAACCTGATCATTTCCTAAAACTCCATAAAAGGTAACATTTACCTCATTGTTTTCACATTATGTTGGTTACAAAGTCACATTAGCATTATGAAATTATAGGGAACATCTATCTATCATGTAGAGTAGGTAGACAAATATGCTCTAATTTTACATAACCCAAAAAAAAGGAATAAAACAAATATAAAGATAATTTATCACTTTACTGTTATAAGAGTCTCTGAATTAGTATTATCTGCCTGTCTTTCTCTGTTACTAACTTTCTTAAAGAATACTGAAAAAAAAAAAAAATACACACACAAAGCAACAATGGTTCCTCTCTGCATTCCAGGGGGAATATTTTCAGACTTAATGATGTAAGTTTTTAGCATCATAGAGAGTTTATTCCTTAAAGTTTCTTTTCAATCAAATTCATCCCAGATGAAATAACCTCAATGTTTGGTTTATCCAATTAGCCTGTTAAGAACAGCAAGTTAATCCACTTTGTACTCAGGAACCAGATCAAACAAGTATTTGTAGTTATTATATTTTCCTTGGTCTAAAAAAAAAAAAAAAGATATCAGGGAAGAAGAGGAAAAAGAGTAGTGGAGAACAGGAAGAAGAATCTATGTTACTGGTAGGAGAGAAAGTGGGCCACCAACAAACTGTTATGCTCCCACCAGGGCTCTAATTACCCACCCCTTCATTAGGAAACAGAATTTTCTAGCCCTTATAATTTTTTTGTTATTGGTCACTACAATCCATGGAAAGCACTATGGTGCTTGAAAGCATAAGTTCTATGATATGGGATCCAGATATTCCCTATCAAGATACTACAGTCATAAAAAAGAATAAATTTTGCCATTTACAGCAATGAATGAATGGTACTGAAAGATATTATGTTAAGGTACTGAAAGATATTATGTTAAGTGAAATAAGTCATACAGAGAAAGACAAATGCTATATGATATCACTTATATATGGAATCTAAGCAACAAAGCAAGTTAATAATGAATACAACAAAAAAGAAATGTACTCACAAAAATAAAGAACAAACTACTGGTTAGCAATGGGGGAGGGAAGAAATTAGGGGCAGGAAAAGAGTGGAGGACTGAGATACCAACTATTATGTATAAGATAAATAAGCTTCTATTCTCCATGTATCTCAGGTAAAAATTAATTCATGTTACTTGAAAAAGTCACATTTCATTAGCTCAACCTTGAATTCATTGTCAATGTTATAAACAGTAAATGCTTAAATTCTATTGAGTTCTGAATGCTTATGATTTTACTTATTTATTTATTTATTTAGAGATAGAAAAACTGATCTGATCTCTTGAAGATTACTCAAAGTCTCTCCTGGGTAATGGGATTTTTATAGTATAGACATAGACACTTATTATGTAAGATGACTCTGAGCATAGGTGAAACAGTAGATCTTACACATAGTGGAAAGAGAGGTAGAAAATATGTCTAAGGTTATGCATGCAAAGCTAAGGAATTTTCATTTTATTATTAGGAAAGGGGAAATCAAGAATGATAATTGATAATATGAGTATAAAACCAAAGAGGGACTGAAAATGTTGAAAACACCAATATAACTTTAGAGAAGATGTTCATGTGACTGAATGAAGTGGGCTGAGATTCTGTTTGGAGATAGAATCCAGAGAAAGGAACAACAGTACCATACTATTTATAAGTGTTGACATAAAGTGTAATAGATTATTGCTCTGTGTGTGTGTGTTTAGATGCTTCAGTTGTCCAACTCTGTGACCCTATAGACCATAGTCTGCCAGGTTCCTCAGTCCATGGGATTCTCCAGGCAAGAATACTGGAGTGGGTTGCCATGCCCTCCTCCAGCGAATTTTCTGGACCCGGGGATTTAACCCATGTCTCCTGCATGGCAGGTGGATTCTTGACCACTGAATCACTGGGGAAGCCAGGATATTGCTGATGGGAAAGTAATGAAAGAATACAGGAGCTACTGAAATAGAGTTGATAAAGCAGTTGCCTAAACCCAACAACTTTATAAGAGCTAATATAATTTTAATGATAGATTGCTATATTAATGGTGTGGTAGAAACCTGTATGGGTGACATTATTTCACTGTTTTGCAAATGAGAAGCAATTTCAGAAAATCATGATGATGATGATAATAATTGAAACTTACTGGACACTTACTATGCTTTCAGTTTTTGAAGACATTGAGTGTTTAATTCTTATAACAAACTTCTTAGACAGTTACTACTTTCATTTTATGCTCATTTTATACATTGAGAAATAGAAGTATAGAAAACTTAAGGATCTTGCCCAAGGTCAAGCAGATAATAAAGATTTAACCATGATTAGATCTTTGTCTTCCACATTCTTAACCCATGCTCTGTATTATTATGCCATAATAGACAAGATTTAACTAGTGAACTAAATTTTATATGACCATATTGACTAATTGCTTTAATAAAATTTCAGAGGCAAGTATCTAGGAAGCAAATTCATCAACAGATATACAAATACCCATACATACACACATGCACACACACAGCATAATTTTTAAATCCTCAGATGTTAATAACCATGTGATGTTGCTTTTGTAGTAGATCAGTTGTATCTCTGTATTCCCTCACCTCATTTCTTCTCTCTCCAGTTCCCCTCCAAAGCATAATCCTACAGACTCTTCTGAAAAATATGAAAAATGACAATCCAGTGCTGAAGTGTGTTGTTTTGTGAATCAGAAAGGCCAGATAAGAATCTTGCTTTTCCCCACTTTCAGCTTCTTGTATCTAAGATGTGTTTCTTGGCACTTCAAATCCTTGTTTTGTCTAAAATAAAGTGAGCATGGTATCTACCTCACTAGGTATAATGAGAACTGACTGAGGAAACATATCCTTCACACTGCTGAGGACAGACAAAGGAACTTTACTTATTTTATGACTGTTTATTCACCCAGCAGCAGGAACAATTGACATTCTGAGCAATAATACAGAGAAACATCTAACTATGCAACAAACTAAGGAAGAATCATCTTCAGTGTTACTTTTCACTCCGTTGTGTTCAACACTTTGTTACCCTGTGGACAGTAGCCTGCAAGGCTCCTCTTTGGGATTCTTCAGGCAGAATACTGGAGTGAGTGGGTTGCCATGCCCTCTTCCAGGGGATCTCCAAGCCCAGGGATAGAACTCAGGTCTGCCACATTGCAGGTGGATTCTTTACCTTCTGAGCCAGCCGGGAAGCCCCAAAGAAGCCACAGAGATCCATATTGTTCACAGCAGTTGATCTCAAAAAAAGTTCTTCAGGTTTGGGTTTCAAATAGACAGGTTATGATTTCTATCATTTAATATTCACATTATATATTTGTGTGTGTGAAAATATTTTTTGTATTTATATGTTTTTGATTCTCGTAATTGGTTTCAGCTACTAAAGGAAGTATCTTATGATGAAAGAAAGGTATGTGGTGTTAGGGAGCTGGATTTTATAAATTTCTTAATCTATATGAGCCCGGAAATTTTCATTTGTCAAATTGGTTTATGTATATTTACCAACTATTTCTTGAAGAGTTGGGTAGAGGTAAAATGCTCTATTAGTATATTTGAGAAGTGTGGAAACATAATGCTAACTCTGTATGAAAACTGACAATGTTTTATAGTCATCAGCAATATTGAAAATCTTAACTTTTAGTGTTAAAAGGACTTACTGATAATTGTGAGTGTTCATTATAATCCCATCATCAAGTTGACCTCCTCTTGAGGTAAGTAACTTGTAGTATTTAGATAGTTCAGTTCAGTTGCTTAGTTGTGTCTGACTCTTTGCAACCCCATGGACTGCAGCACACCAGCTTCCCAGTCCATCACCAACTCCTGGAGTCATCTAAAGATATTTAGATAATTTCATAGCAAATCAACAGTTGAAAAATGTCTTTTTGTAAGTCTAAATATTTTCTTCTCGCCCAAAGCCTCAAAAAGTTTTTACAGAAAACCCTGGACTTGCATTTAGAATGGGCTTATTTGGAACACTGTGGAGAAATGATCTTCCATAGATGACTCTGGACCCATAGGCAGGAGGTAGTGTGTGTGGTGAAAACACATTCAAATGGATCATTCCACCTGGGATGAATCTATCTCTGTAGATGTAAGTAGTCAAAGAAAACATTTTAACCTGCAATGCATGGATATTTAAAGAAATTCCACTAAAGTTCAAGAACCTTGTCTTGTAGCTTCTATTTTCCCCCCAGGAATAAATTATACCCTTTGATGGAATGGTTTTGTCTTAGAAGCTAGTATTCTGGAGAGACACACTTGAAAACCATTCATTCTCGAGTGGGGAATTGTATTCCCTGCACTCACAACCAAAATGTGTGAATCCCCTTTCTCTATCTGAACCAGGCTTTCTAAGAAGGCTGAATGTTACATGAATAGTAATTATGGTTTAATTCCAGCATGGGGACCTGTGATATAGTTAAACTGTGCACTTAATGTCAGAGAGAGAATTTCCGTCTTATCCATATTAGAATCTAGCATCTACTACCTGAAAGCCAAAGCAGTGAGGGCATAAAATTAATGGCATTGGTTTTTTTTTTTTTTTAATTTAATTTTATTTGGAGTAGTTGCTTTACAATGTCAAGTTACTTTCTGCTAAGTAAAGTGAATTGGGTATGCATATACATATAATCCCCTCTTTATTTATTTATTATTTTTAAATCTCCTTTCCATTTAATATAGATAAGTCAGTCTGAATTTTCCAATTCATCCCACCATCCCTTCCCCCCTTGGTATCTATATGTTTGTTTTGCATGTCTGTATCTCAATTTCCACTTTGCAAATAATTTTATCTGTATTATTTTTCTAGATTACACTCATAAGCAATATTATGATATTTATGCTTCTCTTTCTGACATACTTCACCCTGTGCGGCACCCTGTTCCATCCATGTCTCTGAAAACGGCACAAGTTCATTCCTTTTTATGGCTGAATAATATTCCACTGTAAATATGTATCACATCTTGTTTATTCATGCTTCTTTTGATGGGCTTCCATGTCCTGGATATTGTAAATAGTGCTGCAAGAACATTGGCTGCTGCTGCTAAGTCTCTTCAGTTGTGCGACCCCATAGATGGCAGCCTACCATGCTCCCCCATCCTTGGGACTCTCAAGGCAAGAACACTGGAGTGGGTTGCCATTTCCTTCACCAATTCATGAAAGTGAAAATTGAAAGTGAAGTCGCTCAGTTGTGTCTGACTCTCAGCGACCCCATGAACTGCAGCCTACCAGACTCTTCCATCCATGGGATTTTCCAGGCAAGAGTACTAGAATGGGTTGCCATTGCCTTCTCTGAAGAATGTTAGAGTGCCTGTGTCTTTTAGAACTATGGTTTTCTCTGGGTATAGGTCCAAGAGTAGGATTACTATGGTAGTTCTATTTTCAGATTTTTATGAAACCAGTACAGTGTTCTCCATGGTGGGTGCATCAATTTACATTCCCACCACATCCTCTCCAACACTTATTTTTTGTAGATTTTTAGATGATGGCCATTCTGACTAGTATGGGGTGAGAACTCATTGTAGCTTTGATTTGCATTTCGCTAATAATCAATGCCATTGAGCATCTTTTCATATATGTGTTGACTACTGTATGCCTTCTTTGGAAAAATATATATTTAGTTTTTCTTCCCATTTTTTGATAGAGTTTTTTGTATTTTGGTATTGAGTTGCATAAGATCTTTATGTATTTTGGAAATCAATCCCTTGTCAGGTGCTTCATTTACAAACATTTTCTCCCACTTTGAGTTTTTGTCTTTTCATCTTATTTATGGTTTTTATTGTTGTGCAAAAACTGAAGTTTAGATTCCATTTGTTTATTTTTGTTTTTACTTCTATTAATCTGGGGAGGGTAAAAAAAGATCTTGCTGTGATTTTTGTCAAACGCTGTTTTGCCTATGTTTTCCTCAAAGAGTTTTATAGAGTCCAGGTTTACATTTAGGTATTTGATACATTTTGAGTTTATTTATGTGTATGGTGTTAAGAAGTGTTCCGATTTCATTTTTTTTTTTTTTACATGAAGTTCTCCAGTTTTAGCACCACTTAGTGAAGAGATTCTCTTTTCTATGTTGTGCATATTTTTGCTTGCTTTGTCATAGAGTGACTATGGATGTGTGGGTTCAACTCTGAGCTTTCTATCATATTCTATTAATCTATATTTCTTTCTTGTGCCAGTACCATGGTGTCTTGATTACTGTAGCTTTGTAGTGTAGTCTGAAGTCAGGGAGCATGATTCTTCTAGCTCTGTTTTTCTTTCTCAAGTTTGCTTTGGCTACTCAAGGTCTTTTAGGTTTCCAAACACATTGAAAATTTATTTATTTTTTTCTAATTCTGTGCTAAATGCCATTGGTAATATGACAGAGATTGCATTGAATCTGAAGATTCCTTTGGGTAGTAGATTCTTCCAATCCAAGAACATGGTCTATCTCTCCATCTGTTGGTGAACGTTGATTGCTTTTATCAGTATCTTATACTTTTCTGAGTACAGTTTTTTTTGTGTGTGTGTGTGTGTGTGCCTCAATGGAGAAGCTCTATACAGTCAGCAAAAACAAGATCAGGAGCTGACTGTGGCTCAGACCATGAACTCCTTATTGCCAAATTCAGATTTAATTGAAGAAAGTAGGGAAAACCACTAGACCATTCAGATATGACCTAAATTAAATCCCTTATGATTATACAGTGGAAGTGAGAAATAGATTTAAGGCCCTAGATCTGATAGATAGAGTGCCTGATGAACTATGGAATGAGGTTCGTGACATTGTACAGGAGACAGGGATCAAGACCATCCCCATGGAAAAGAAATGCAAAAAGGCAAACTGGCTGTCTGGAGAGGCCTTACAAATAGCCGTGAAAAGAAGAGAGGTGAAATGCAAAGGAGAAAAGGAAAGATATAAACATCTGAAAGCAGAGTTCCAAAGAATAGCAAGAAGAGATAAGAAAGCCTTCTTCAGCGATCAATGCAAAGAAATAGAGGAAAACAATAGAATGGGAAAGACTAGGGATCTCTTCAAGAAAATCAGAGATATCAAAGGAATATTTCATGCAAAGATGGGCTTGATAAAGAACAGAAATGGTATGGAAAAAGAAGCAGAAGATATTAAGACAAGGTGTCAGGAATAAACAGAAGAACTGTACAAAAAAGATCTTCACAACCCAGATAATAATGATGGTGTGATCACTGACCTAGAGCCAGACATCCTGGAATGTGAAGTCAAGTGGGCCTTAGAAAGCATCACTAAGAACAAAGCTAGTGGAGGTGATGGAATTCCAATTGAGCTATTCCAAATCCTGAAAGATGATGCTGTGAAAGTGCTGCACTCAATATGCCAGCAAATTTGGAAAACTCAGCAGTGGCCACAGGACTGGAAAAGGTCCGTTTTCATTCCAATCCCAAAGAAAGGCAAAGGCAGAGAATGCTCAAACTACCACACAATTGCATTCATCTCACACACTAGTAAAGAAATGCTCAAAATTTTCCAAGCCAGGCTTCAGCAATATGTGAACCGTGAACTTCCTGATGTTCAAGCTGGATTTAGAAAGGAAAAGGCAGACGAACAAGAGATCAAATTGCCAACATCCGCTGGATCATGGAAAAAGCAAGAGTTCCAGAAAAGCATCTGTTTCTGCTTTATTGACTATGCCAAAGGCTTTGACTGTGTGGATCACAATCAACTGTGGAAAATTCTGAAAGAGATGGGAATACCAGACCACCTGATCTTCCTCTTGAGAAATCTGTATGCAGGTCAGGAAGCAACAGTTAGACCTGGATGTGGAACAACAGCCTGGTTCCAAATAGGAAAAAAAAGTTCGTCAAGGCTGTATATTGTCACCCTGTTAAACTTATATGCAGAGTACATCATGAGAAACGCTGGACTGGAAGAAGCACAAGCTGGAATCAAGATTGGCAGGAGAAATATCAATAACCTCAGATATGCAGATGAAACCACCCTTATGGCAGAAAAGTGAAGAGGAACTAAAAAGCCTCTTGATGAAAGTGAAAGTGGAGAGTGAAAAAGTTGACTTAAAGCTCAACATTCAGGAAACAAAGATCACGGCATCCGGTTCCATCACTTCATAGTAAATAGATGGGGAAACAGTGGAAACAGTGTCAGACTTTATTCTTCTGGGCTCCAAAATCACTACAGATGGCGACTGCTGCCATGAAATTAAAAGACACTTACTCCTTGGAAGGAAAGTTATGACCAACCTAGGTAACACATTCAAAAGCAGAGACATTACTTTGTCAACAATGGTCCGTCTAGTTAAGGCTATGGTTTTTCCTGTGGTCATGTATGGATGTGAGAGTTGGACTGTGAAGAAGGCTGAGCGCCGAAGAATTGATGCTTTTGAACTGTGGTGTTGGAGACTATTGAGATTTCCTTGGACTGCAAGGAGATCCAACTAGTCCATTCTGAAGGAGATCAGCCTTGGGATTTCTTTGGAAGGAATGATGCTAAAACTGAAACTCCAGTATTTTGGCCACCTCATGCGAAGTGCTGACTCATTGGAAAAGACTCTGATGCTGGGAGGGATAAGAGGAGAACCGGACGACAGAGGATGAGATGACTGGATGGCATCACTGACTCGATGGACGTGAGTCTGAGTGAACTCCAGGAGTTGGTGCTGGACAGGGAGGCCTGGCGTGCTGCGATTCATTGGGTTGGAAAGAGTCGGACACGACTGAGTGACTGATCTGATCTGATCTAGGTATTTTAATTCCTAGATATTTCATTCATTTTGTTGCAGTAGTAACTGGGATTGTTTCCTTAATTTCTCTTTCTGTACTTTTGTTGTTACTGTACATGAGATTTCTGTGTATTAATTTTGTACCCTTCAATTTTACCAAATATATTGATTAGTTCTAATAGTTTTCTTTTGGCATCTTGTACATTTTTTTTTTTGTACAGTATCAAATCATCTGCAAACAGTCATGTTTTTTCTTCTTTTCCCATTTGTATATCTTTTATTTCTTTTCTCTCTGATTGTCATGGCCAGGACTACCAAAACTATGTTGAATAATAGTGGTGAGAGTCGACATTTTTGTCTTGTTAATGATCTGAGGAGAAATGTTTTCAGCATCCACCACTGAGAATGCTGTTTACTGCATTTTATTTGTTTGTTTTTTGTATACGGCCTTCATTATGTTGAGGTATATTTCCTTTATGGCCACTTTCAGGAGATTTTTTATTTTAAATGATTGTTGAATTTTGTCCAAAATTTTTTTCTTGCATCTTTGGAGATGACCATATGGTTTTTATTCTTCAATTCCTTAATATCACATTGATTGATTTCCATACATTGAAGAATTCTTGCATTCCTCAGATAAATCCCACTCGATCATGATGTATAATCCTTTTAATGTGTTGTTGGATTCAATTAATGAGTATTTTGTTGAGGCTTTATTCAAAATTTAACAACTAGAATGTAGAGTACAATGCAAAAGAGAATTTAGAGTGGGCAGACTTGTTTTATTTCTGATCTTAGAATTCACCTATAACTATAATGGTGGCTATAGGTTTTATATAGATGCTATTTATCAGATTGAGTATTTTTCCCTTTTCCTACTTGGTAACATATGTTTTTTATTCATAAATCTAAATAGAACTACAGTGACTAGTAAATATCCATTGAAATTATCTTTCTATTCTTCTCATTTATTCTATTAGTTTAGTGAATATAATAGTGGTAAAAAACCCACCTGCTAATGCGGGACATAAAAGAGAGGTGGGTTCAATCTCTGGGTCAGGAAGATCCTCTGAAGAAGGAAATTGTAACTCACTTCAG
The DNA here is from genome assembly GCA_935064755.1 of Tragelaphus eurycerus. Classification (NCBI taxonomy): domain Eukaryota; kingdom Metazoa; phylum Chordata; class Mammalia; order Artiodactyla; family Bovidae; genus Tragelaphus; species Tragelaphus eurycerus. The sequence continues at coordinate 59,920 of CAKXYN010000556.1, forward strand.
TATTCTTGCCTGGAAAGCTCAGTGGACAAAGGAGCCTGGAGAGTGAGAGTCCAAGGGATCTCAGAGTTGGACACCACTGAGCACACATGCACACACACAGACACAGAGTGAATATATTTGCTTATCTTTTTTCTTTTCAGCAATGTTTTACTTTTGGTATAACCTATTTGGCTTCCCTGGTGGTTCATATGGTAAAGAATCTGTTTGCAACACAGGAGACCCAAGTTTAATCCCTGGGTCAGGAAGATTCCCTGGAGAAAGGCATGGCAATCCACTCCAGTAGTCTTGCCTGAAGAATTCCATGGACATAGGAGCCTGACGGGCTACAGTCCATGAGGCTGCAAAGATTTGGACGTAACTGAGTGATTAACACTTTCAATTACTTGTCATGCATGGTCATGGTGAATTATTATTAAATAAATGGACAAATTTCATTTAACATGTTTAATATAGTTGTGTCTATGTTAATAAGAGATAATTGTCATTTTCTTTCTTATAATATGATCTGACATTTAGGCAATGTTGGATGCATGAAGTGATGTGCTTACTATTTCCTATTTTCAAAATTATTTATGTAGAATTTATATGTTTTATTTAAAAATATTTTGTGGATGCAGAATTTATACTTATAGGCCTAGAATTTTTTTAGAAGAATTTTAAGTACAAATTTAATTTCTTCAGCTATTATATGACTATTTATTTTGTTATATATATATATATAATTATGACAGTTTGGCACTTATATACTGCAGAGACCACCACAACATAGTAAAGCAATTATTCTCCAGTTTAAAAAGAACTTGCCTTAATAAAACATAATTTGGAGTAATTAAAAAAAGAAAATACTGGCTATATTCCTCATGCTGTACAATTCTTCATTGAATCTATTTTGCACCCAATAGTTTGTGCAATCCACACCCTTACTTTTATATCCCCCCTCCTCACTGATAGCTGCTAGCTTGTTTCCTGTGAGTTTGCTACGTTTTTGTTACATTAACAATGCTGTGCAAACATTAAAACTTTCTAATTGCTGAATAGGTTTGTCACCTCGTGTCAATTAATTGTAGAATATTTTTATCATCTGTTGTCAATCAATTACTGCATTACCATTTCTTTCTCACCCCAGGAACCAGAAATTACTCATCAGTTTTCCATTTCTTTGAATTTGCTTATTCTGGACATTTCATATACACAAAACCAAACAATGTACACTCTCCCTGTTCTTTCAGGTAGCATGTTGTTGAACTTTATGCTACAGCTTGTATTAGTACTTCATTTGTTTAATATAATTGAATGATAATCTATTATATGGATATACCACATTTTCATTATTTAGAAATGTGGATTGTTATGGCCATTGTGAATAGTGCTACTAGGAACATTTCCACACATTTATTTGGATTGATCTTTGTAATTCTCTTGAGAATTTATCTAGATGAGGAATTTCTGGGTCATGTGGCAATTCTATATTTTACATTTGAGAAATATCAACTGTTCTCATTACTTATGAGTATTTTATATTCCCACCATCAATTTTGTCCACTTTCCTGAAATGTTCTTTGATGCACAAGAATTTTAATTTTGATGGTATTTGATTCTTCTATTTCAGTTTTGCTGCTTGTAGTCTTGTTACTATTTTTAAGAAACCATTGATTAACCCAACATCATTAAGATTTCTCCCTGTTTTCCACTAAGAGTTTTTAGTTGTACATTTGGTCTCTGATATATTTTTAGTTAATTAACACACATGGTGTAAGGTAGAGTGTCAAATTCTTTTTTTTTTTTTTTTGTATTTTCATACCAGTTTCTCAGCACTACTTGTTGAAAAGACTGTTCAATTCCCATTGAGTAGTATTGGCAACAGAGTTGACAATAGATGTATGTGTTTACTTCTGGGCCTTCAATTCTTCTGATCTCTGTCTTCTCATTCTAGTACTATCTTACATGTAGCAGTTAATAATTTCATATGGAGAAGTGTGAGTCCTCTCATTTTTTTCTTTATTTTTCAAGACTGCTTTGCTCTATGGGGTTCCCTGGAGTGTCTTACAAATTTTAAGATTGGTTTTTTTTTTTTTTTTTTTTTCTGCCAAAAAAGACTATTAGTGTCTTGATAGGAATTGCACTGAACTGGCAGTTAATTTCCTGGAGTATTGTCATCTTAATTTTACTAATCATTTAATCCATGTGTGTGAGATATATTTCTATTTATAGGTCTTCTTTAATTTCCTTAAAATAATCTTCCATAGCTTTCAGTGTAAAGGGCATTTTTTGAGAGATAAAGGGAGATGGAGATGTTGGTGATTTTTCTCTCTGAAAGTAATTATAGGTTTGCCTGGAACTCTTTGCTTGGGAACAAACATATTCCCTAACTTCACATTTTTCTTAGAAGGAAGGAAGAAATTTTGAGGGCTCTGTTTGCCTTGCCTAGTGTCCTGGCTCTTTTTTTCACTGAATGTTCTCAAGTTCTGCTGGTTATGCCTTCCTTCATATGCCCACGTTCTTTCTGATTGAATTCCCAAGTAACATTACCATTTTATGCTCCCTATTTTTTTTATTCTTGATTTTTTTATTCTCAACGATTTTGTGCAGTTCTGAACTTCCCCCTCCAGATGATAATTTATATGATAAGTTTGTGAGATAGCATGTATAATGGTTTAGCTTTTCCACAGTCACTCCTAAATCCTAAGTATGGTCAGAATACAATATATTTTACTTAAAGTTGTTTTTCTTCCAACTGCAAATTGTTACTGTATTCAGACTTTCTTGAAAGTGCCTTCTTTTCTTACAAGTAGTTCTTTTTCAAGCTACTTCTTATTCCCCATGCATTAATGCTTTCTTCAGGTTCTCCCTTCAATTCTTCCAAGTAACCTACTTATCAGAGAAGACAATGACACCCCACTCCAGTACTCTTGCCTGGAAAATCCCATGGATGGAGCCTGGTAGGCTGAAGTCTATGGGGTTGCTGAGGGTCAGACACAACTGAGCAACTTCACTTTCATTTTTCACTTTCATGCATTGGAGAAGGAAATGGCAACCCACTCCAGTATTCTTGTCTGGAGAATCCCAGGGATAGGGGAGCCTGGTGGGCTGCCGTCTATGGGGTCCTGCAGAGTTGGACACGACTGAAGCAACTTAGCAGCAGCAACCTACTTATAATTTAATTAAACTCAGAATCCATCTTGAAAGCTTTCACTACAAAATCCTTGGGCCCATTCCAAATGGGCTTCTGGCATATTTTTTGTTAGTTTGCTTTTTCTTTGGTTGTTGTTCTGTCACTAAATTGTGTCTGAATTTTTGTGACCCCATGGACTACAACATGCCAGGCTTCCCTGTCCTTCACTACCTCCTGGAGTTTGCTCAATCTCATGTCCATTGAGTCAGTGATCCTATCTAACCATCTCTTTCTCTATCAGCCCCTGCTTTTCATGCTCTCAATCTTTCCCATCATCAGGGTTTTTCCAATAGTTCTTCAGATCAGGTGGCCAAAGTATTTGGCCAACTTCAGCATCAGAAATTTCAGTAAATATTCAGGGTTGATTTCCTTTAGGATTGACTGGTTTGATCACCTTGCAGTCCATAGGACTCACAAGATTCTTCTCCAGCACCAAAATGTGAAAGCATCATTACTTTGACACTCAGCCTTTTTTATGGGCATTTCTCACACTCTTATGTGACTAGTTGAAAAACCATACCTTTGACTATACAGAAATTTGTTGGCCAAGTATTGTCTCTGGTACATTGTACTCCCCTAATTCCTGATATGTTCATTTTCCTGAGATTATTTCTCATCAAAGTGGTACCCATGTCCCATCTAAGTGGTTATAAATGACTGGATTTTGTCCAAGAGTTTCTGGGTTTTGACCAAATGTGTTTTCACTAACCTCTTAACCATGTTTCTTCAAGGTCCCTTTCAGTTCAGTTCAGTTCAGTCAGTCACTCAGTAGTGTTCAACTCTTTGCGACCCCATGAATCGCAGCACACCAGGCCTCCCTGTCCATCACCAACTCCCAGAGTTCACCCAGACTCACGTCCATCGACTCAGTGATGCCATCCAGTCATCTCATCCTCTGTTGTCCCCTTCTCCTCTTGCCCCCAATCCCTCCCAGCATCAGAGTCTTATCCAATGAGTCAACACTTCACATGAGGTGGCCAAAGTACTGGGGTTTCAGCTTTAGCATCATTCCTTCCAAAGAAATTTTAGGGCTTATCTCTTTCAGAATGGAGTGGTTGGATCTCCTTACAGTCCAAGGGACTCTCAAGAGTCTTCTCCAACACCACAGTTCAAAAGCATCAATTCTTCAGCACTCAGCCTTCTTCACAGTTCAACTCTCACATCCATACATGACTACTGGAAAAACCATAGCCTTGACTAGACAGACATTTATTGGCAAAGCAATTTCTCTACTTTTGAATATGCTATCTAGGTTGGTCATAACTTTCCTTTCAAGGAGTAAGCGTCTTTTAATTTCCTGGCTGTAGTCACCATCTGCAGTGATTTTGGAGCCCCCCTCCCCCAAAAAAAAAGTCTGACACTGTTTCCGCTGTTTCCCCATCTATTTCCCATGAAGTGGAGAGTGAAAAAGTGGACTGAAAGCTCAACATTCAGGTCCCTATACATCCAGCCAAATAGTTGGTAAAAACCCATGATTCAGTACGCATTACTCATCTGGATGTATCTACTTTCAAGCAAAGTGAGCAACTATGTGAACTGCCTGAACTTGTACCCATTGGAGGATTGCCATCCTTCCTGACCTTCAGGGACTTTTCATAATGAGGCTGTAGTCCTATATCTCTCCACTTTTAGGTTATACCGGCTTAGCACTGCAGTATTCTCCATATTCAAGTCCCAAGGCTTCTTTATAAATTAATCATAGTTAATGAATCCATAAGTTCAAATGGGGAGAGCGAAGCTAGAGTAATGAGAGTGGGGACTATGAACATTTTTTTTTTTAATTTTCCATGAAAATTTCCTTCAGGTGCTATTTGGACAAGATCATATGTGTAGAACTCCTATGTGAGGATGGAGTACTGCTGTGAACACCCAGCATTATGGTTTTGATGGGTCAGATTCCATCAAGTTAATGATGGACAGCTCAGCTTGCCTAGTACTTAGTGGGTTTTGGTTAAATGTTCAATTCCTATTAAGGTCCACTAGCAGGCCAAGAGTTCTCTCTCAAAAGGAGAGTAGTCATCTAAAAAAGTTGACAACACTTTGCTGAAAAACCCTAAGTGCCTGCACTGCAGTTCACATGTGGAGGCTTACCAAAGACTCCAACATCCCTATCTGCCACTGACACATCAAACACCATGGATCTATTGGATTATTTGTCCAGAATGGCAGAGAGGTTACAGATAGCATGACCCTGTTGTAAAGCCTTTTCTTTTTCTGGGTCCTACTCAAAACTAGCAGCTTTGTGAGTCAGCGGATGAATGCATCAAAGAAAATTACTGAAATGAAAAATATACGGTCTCCAAATCCCAATGAGGCCCATTGGACATTGTGTGACTTCTTTAGTTATAACAGGGGACAGATATAAGATGTCATTTTCATCTTAAGAGAGATAGTTTTACCTGCCCTATACACTGTGTTGTAATTTTCAACTCTGAGTGTCTCTCAGTGGATAAATTCAGTCCAGTTCAGTCACTCAGTCATGTCCAACTGTGGCACGCCAGGTCTCCCTGTCCATCACCAATTCCAAGAGTATACTCAAACTAATGTTCATTGAGTCAGTGATGCCATCCAACCATCTCATCCTCTGTCATCCCCTTCTCCTCCCACCTTCAATCTTTCCCAGCATAAGGATCTTTTTCAATGTATCAGTTCTTCACATCAGGTGGCCAAAGTATTGGAGTTTCAGCTTCATCATCAGTCCTTCCAATGAATATTTAGGACTAATATCCTTTAGGATGGACTGTGTGGATCTCATTGCAGTCCAAGGGACACTCAAGAGTCTTCTCCAACACCACAGTTCAAAAGCATTAATTCTTGTGTGATAAGCTTTCTTTATAGTCCAACACTCACATCCATACATGACCACTGGGAAAACCTGTCTAGATGGAAACTTGTTGGCAAGGTAATGTCTTGGCTTTTTAATATACTGTCTAGATTGGTTATAACTTTTCTTCCAAAGAGTGTCTTTTAGTTTCACGCCTGCAGTCGCCATCTGCAGTGATTTTAGAGCCCAAGAAAAAAAAAGTCTCACTGTTTCTCCATGTATGTACCAAGAAGTGATGGGACTACATGCCATGATCTTAGTTTCTGAATGTTGAACTTTAAGCCAACTTTTCCACTCTCCTCTTTCACTTTCATCAAGAGGCTCTTTAGTTCTTCTTCTCTTTCTTCAATAAGGGTTGTGTCACCTGCATATCTGAGGTTATTGATATTTCTCCTAACAATCTTGATTCCAGCTTGTGTTTCATCCAGTGCAGCATTTCTCATGATGTACTCTGCATATACGTTAAATAAGCAGGATGACAATATACAGATTTGATGTACTCCTTTTCTTATTTGGAACCAGTCTGTTGTTCCATGCCCAGTTCTAACTGTATTATCTGACCTGCATAGAGATTTCTCAAGAGGCAGTTCAGTTAGTCAGATATTCCCATCTCTTTAAGGATTTTCCACAGTTTAATGTGATCTACACAGTCAAAGGCTTTGGCATAATCAATAAAGCAGAAATGTGTGTGTTTTTTTTTTTTTTTTCTGTAACTCTTTTGCTTTTTCAGTGATCCAGCAGATGTTCCTCTGCCTTTTCTAAATACAGTTTGAACATCTGGAAGTTCATGATTCACGTACTGTTGAAGCTTGGCTTGGAGAATTTTGAGCATTAGTTTACTAGCGTGTGAGATGAGTACAATTGTGCAGTAATTTGAGCATTCTTTGACATTACCTTTCTTTTGGGATTGGAATAAAGACTACCTTTTCCAGTCCTGTGGCCACTGCTGAGTTCTCCATATTTGCTGGCATATTGAGTGCAGCGCTTTCACAGCATAATCTTTTAGGATTTAAAATAGCTCAACTGGAATTCCATCACCTCCACTTGCTTTATTCATAGTCTTAATTCTTAAGGCCCACTTGACTTTGCATTCCAGGATGTCTGGCTCTAGGTTAGTGATCACACCATTGTGATTATCTGGGTCATGCAGATCTTTTTTGTACGGTTCTTCTGTATATTCTTGCCATATCTTCTGCTTCTGTTAGGTCTATACCATTTATGTCCTTTATTGAGCTTATCTTTCCATGAAATGTTCTGTTGATATATCTAATTTTCTGGAAGGATTTCTAGTCTTTCT
>CAKXYN010000557.1:0-66982 GCA_935064755.1 Tragelaphus eurycerus
CCTCATGTGGAGAGTTGACTCATTGGAAAAGACCCTGATGCTGGGAGGGGTTGGGGGGCAGGAGGAGAAGGGCACGTCAGAGGATGAGATGGCCTGGATGGGGTCACCGACTCAATGGATGTGAGTCTGAGTGACCTCCGAGAGTTGGTGATGGACTGAGAGGCCTGGCGTGCTGCAGTTCATGGGGTCCCAAAGAGTAGGACACGATGGAGTGACTGATCTGATCTGATCGGAGCGACTGAACTGAACTGGAACTGAAATCACTAAAACATATCTTAGAGATCTAAACCAATATTTTGTGTGTGAGAGAGAAGCCTTGAATTAAATAATTTTTCAAAGATATCATTAAATATTTCGCAAAATATATTTTTACTTAATCATCAGAAATGAAACAATATTGCTTCATTACATCACATATTTATTTGATCCCTTAAATATGTAATAATTATTTATGTAATTTCTGCATTCTGGAATGCATTGCCTTGGATGTTTCCTGCTAGAGAACTCATAATTTAATGGAAACAAAGAAGCGCAAGGTTTAGAAGAGAACACAGGATCTGTTCTGACTGATGGATCACCAAGGAGTTGTGGGTTCTCTTATGCAGTGGACTCTGACCCTGAAGGAGGACAGTCTGTGAAGTGGGGGTGGGGGTGAAGCGGGACACGGGGATGGGCAGTTTGAGGTAACTTTTGTACAAGAGATTCAGGGTATAGGAGTGGAATTGGTTTAGAGCGGCATGGCACATCTTTGCAATACACGGGAAAAAATTCTGTCACTACTTTAATATATTCTTTATACAGAAATTCCCTTTTCCCTTCCTGGTGAATGTAACCTACTGAAAATTGGCCAGGTTTCATAATTTTTCAGATAGCTACACGTCCTATTATAATCTCATTTTAGTATTTAATACTTATTCTTATTTTTCAAACAATAACAAAATTTTATCATTTTTTTCTTCCTTTTCTGTCATCAAATAAGTTTCAGTGAAACAAAAAGACTCAAATGGTTTTATTGTAAAGAGTTTTCCCCAACATGTTAGAATTTTTTGAGAAAATCATTCATTATAAAGTCTCTATATAGCATGAAAAATGTAATACTTTATTATAAAAAGTATCAGATAATGAATTACTGTTTTAGCCAGAATTAAACTAGTATCCCTGAGGTAATTTTGTTGTTGTTGTTGTTAGTCACTCCATCATGTCCAACTCTTGGGCAACCCCATGGACTGTAGCCTATCAGGGTCCTCTGTCCATGAAATGCTCCAGGAAAGAATACAGGAGTGGGTATCCATTCCCTTCCCCGGGCAACTTTCCTAACCCTGGGACTGAATCCAGGTCTCCCACATTGACCTGCATATAGGTTTCTCAGAAGGCAGCTGAGGTGGTCTGGTATTCCCATCTTTTTAAGAATTTTCTATAGTTTGTTTTGATCCACATACTCAAAGGCTCTAGTGTAGTCAGTGAAGCAGAAGTAAATGCTTTTCTGGAATTCTCTTGCTTTTCCTATGTTTAGTAAACTTTTTAATTTTTATTTTTAATCAGCAAAAGTTAAAGGAATTAATGTCTTTATTTTACGAAGAAATATTTATCATAATTTCAGCAATTTATTTTGCTACATTTTTATTCTGTCCCCCCATCAACATAATTTTGAACAGTTAAAACTCATCTATGCATATAACTCATAGGCATATATGCATAGATAAGAGATCTATTTATCATCCATCTTCCTCTTATTTTCCCTTTCTGCACAGGGAGTTATCTGACATATCTACCATTATGTTATCTTGATGTTAACTTGATAATTATATTTAATGACTGGGTTTTAGATATTTTAAGGACTTACGAATTATTCTATGTATTCTAATTTATTTTAATGAGTATGTATAATTCCTGTAAAACATTCATTTTGCAATTTTAAAGAATATCCATCTTCCAGAATAATGCATCGTATGTTGACTGTCAAATTTATGCTCAATGTGTCATTCGGAAGGCAATACATTCCTTCTCTAGGATTGTGAGACTAAGCCTTATTGTCGGAGGGAGGAAGAAGTACTCCAGATCTTAGAAGAGTATATAAAATTTATTTGATAGAAAATGAACTATTGTAAGCAAGGGACAAGCACAAGGGACAATATATAAATAAAAGATAAAGTATGTGTTGAAGAATGTACAGCAAATAAAAAATTGAACTTCACCAGCAGTTTCAGATAGAGTACTACTGGTTAAGCATATATAGAAGTGTGGGTTGGGTATGTTTCACCTTTTTTACAAGTGAAAAACCAAAAAACAAACTGAAGCATCAAGAATTCAAACCCCTTCCCTCAGATCACACCTTTAATAGTTGATGGGGACACTAGCAATCAGTTCATTATGCATCAATCAAGGGTACTACACGGTATTCTTCAGGAGATGACAAGAGATCTAATGCTTTCAACAAGGAAAACTAACCAGCCAAGGAGGTGCTTTGACAGGCACCCCTGGGGCAGGGCAGGACACAGATGAGGGCAGGTGTCCATGGAAGGAATGAGGAAAGAGAAAAGTTCTCACTGCTTCTGAATATGATCTTTTCACAGATTTCCTCTGATACAGTCCTTGTCACAAATTTGTCAATTTCAGCTTCTGATACATCATTAAATTCTTAAATGGACTAAGACCTGAGCTTCTAATAGCCATCTTAGTGACCTCCAGGAGCTGGTGATGGACAGGGAGGCCTGGCGTGCTGCGGTTCATGGGGTCGCAAAGAGTCGGACACGACTGAGCGACTGATCTGATCTGATCTGATTCTACTTAGAGGTGGCATGCAGTATTTGATATATCCCAGGACTTAGTATGCAAAGGGGATGATGGGCATGAGAAAAAGTTTGAGTTTGAAATTTAAATGCCAAGTTTAAATTATTCTGAACACCAAAGTATTCAAGCTAAATAAAACCTGTCAATTTTGCAAGCAAAAGCAATTATTTCCTAATTTATATGCATGTATATGTGTGTGAATAGATATTTGTGATTGTATTAATCACCCATTTTTGAGTTTCATTTTGCTATTGGAGAAGCAGATAGGAAGAAATCAGAGTTTTTTTTTTTTTTTTTTAAACCAATTAGACCCTTATATCCTAGCTTGCTTTTCTCATCTGTGTCCTACTCTGCCCCAGGGGTACCAGGATTAGAAATCATCTCCCCTTACTCCTTCTTTGGGAACCAGACAAAAGAAAAAAAGAAGAGCAATAGAGATTTTGTATGTGTCTGTGTGTGTGTGTGAGAGAGAGAGAGAAGGAAAGAAAGAAAGGAAGAAAAAGACAGACATTGGAAAGAATTTCTAATTACCTCTGAGTTTAGGGCATTTAAAACCACCCTCAAGCTTCATTTTTCTGACTCACTTGTCTTCTAATGTTAAGGCTGCATGGAAATAAGATGAACCAAAAGATTTAAACGTGTGTTTTAAAAAGATGCACAGCACCTGCAGGAAATGGTAATGAATCGAACCTTAATGCCTCACCCAAATTCCATGTAATCCAAATGCAAATGGTGTGAAATGAAGATAGACATTATGCCACTTTGGATATTTTTTTTTAATGGAAGAAAAACTCAATGAGTATTAAATATCTCCATGTTTCATCATATGAGTTTAAAATAAAAATTATGATTAGTGTGGCTGACTGTGCTAGTCTGAAAGTTAGGCTACCTTGTAAATTACAATCATTAAATGACTAAAAACAGATGTTTCTTAAATTAATATAAGTAAATGTGCCTTTCCTGTACCTCTACAGGTTGGGTAATCAGGTTTAATTTGTTTCGTTGAAAAATGGTTGACAAGGCTATTCATAAATTTTAGTCTAGCGATATAAAAACTTGAGGACTTCTTATATCTACATGAACCTTAAAAATATTGTTTCACACCTAGATAGCCATAAGATATCCAGAGGGGCACCAAGGGATAGAATAAAACACATCATAAGAACAAAGCCTCAGGAGAGAAGACAGATTATTCATATCTGTGACTAGATCTTCAGGACCCTGCCAGCGGCTTCCCTCACCACCTTCTACTTTCTTAAGCCCACACTGGTCACATTCATGAACTTAAGACCAACAAAAAGAGCAGCTGCTGCTGGTGGTGGTTAGTCACTAAGTCATGCCTGACTCTGCAACCCATGAATTGTAGCTCACCAGGCTCCTCTGTCCATGGGATTTCCTAGATAAGAATACTGGAGTGGGTTGCCATTTCCTTCTCCAGGGGATCTTGCCGACCCAAGGACTGAACCCACGCCTCCTGCTTGGCGGGTGGATTCTTTACCACTGCGCCACCTGGAAACTATCCCCAGCAGTTTAGCACAAACCCATTTGATGAGTGTTTGGGGACCATTACAGATTCTGTTTACATAATTCTCAGTATCAAATATTCACACATCACAAGTATTTCTAACTATAGCTTCTACTGCCATCAGACAGTCCAAAACTGAGGAAACCTTTGTTAAAACATTAGAGAGTGTTAAAAGTGGTAAATTAAAGACATATTAGTATCTAAAGTGTGATTTTTATCCTCTGTCGGGAAACACTGCAGAGAACTCACTTTAGAAAAACTGAGCAGCAATCTGAGGTATTACAAGCATCTCTGCCTGAGGCAGTATGTGCAAATTCCAATAAATGGTCAAATATTTTATTCTTATTTACAGGGCTGAGGTTTGCTGAAGAGTCACCATCTACTGAAGGGTCTGTATGACCTGGATTCTGTTCTTTTCTCTGTATCCACTGCCCATCGCCTTCATTCACACTAGGCATTCTACTTTGGACAGTTCTAAGTACTGTGTATATTGCATCCTTTTCCTAGCATCATTCGTTTACAACACTGTGCTTATATTCTTGTCACTCAAGGTGAACTCCCTTTACCAGAAGCACAGTTATCTCCTGGTTGCCTGCTAAAAATGTAGAGTTTTAGAATCTACCCCAGTTATACTGAATGAAAAATCTTCATTTTAACAAGATTCCAAGTTGGTTCTAAGACACATCACAGTTTGAAGAACATTTCTTCCTCATAACACTAAAGTGACCTTTCTAAAATATAGAACTCATAAGACTTGCCTGTGGTCCAATGGTTAAGACTCTGCACTCCTAATGCAAGGGGCATGGGTTCGATCCCTGGTCATGGGAACTAAGATCCCACATGCTGCATGATGTGGCCTAAACAAACAAACAAACAAACATGTGGAACTCAAAACTGAGTGAATGAACATCAGTCATCATCTTTCAGCCCTTAGATTCATGGAGGACTGTAGTGGACAAGGAATCATCTATTCTTCTAAATTATGGATGAACACATTGAGACAACCATCAGTGTCTCAATGACTGTTCAAACTCACCTAAATAGGAGTAGTGCTAGGACCATAATTCAAGTCTTTGTGGATTAATTAGTTTTTCAATGATACCACCCTGTTTTTTCACTAAAAGGAGACAATATAAAGAAGGCTGAGTATCAAAGAATTTATACCTTCGAATTATGGTGCTAGAGAAGACTCTTGAGAGTCCCTTGGACTACAAGGATATCAAATCAGTCAATCCTAAAGAAAATCAACCCTGAATATTCATTGGAAGAACTGCTCCTGAAAGTCTAATCCTTTGGCCACCTAATGCATAGAGTTGACTCACTAGAAAAGTCCCTGATGCTGGGTAAGATTGAAGGCGAAAGTAGAGGGGGGCAGCAGAGGAAGACATGTTTAGATAGCATCACTGACTTAATGAATATGAATTTGAGCAAACTCTGGGAGATAGTGGAGGACAGAGGACCCTGGCTGCTACAGACCACAGGGTGTCAGAATCAGACACAACTTAAACATAAACAGACAATGTAAAGCCATTGTGGCCAGAATATGAGATAGGATTTTTGAATGATCTAAAGTTACTTATAACCTTTTCGCTAATGCTTTTTTTCTTAAAGTTAACAACTTATACAAAACTTGGAGACAAGAGAGACTCTAATGTAATAGCTCCAAGAAATGCCATCCTGAAAAATCTCAGATGTGGCTTTACCTGTTAGCACATATATTAGCGCATATCTTACTAAAAAGTTGATGTAGACTTTCATTGGCACTACATACTCTAAGGGTTTGAAAGCATGAGAAATGGGATACTCAGAGCTGTTTTACTTTGTAATATGTTGCTTGTCAACTTTTTCAAATCACAAACATCTTTCAAAACTTTGGAGAAAGAAATGTGGGCACCTCATATGCCCTAAAAATCAAATCAATTTGTATTTGATAATACAAATACTTTCTAAGACTCTTGGGTAGTGAAAATCATAGTATAACAATGTGTTCCCACTGCTCAATTAAGAAAAAAATTTACCACCCCTTAGCAATCTTCAGAAGATTTTTTAAAATCAGTATTTTCAGGTCAAAGAGTACTCAGAAAAAATTGTTCTGTTCAAAAATTTCATTTTATTACCCAGTATTTGAAAAAAGTGATTCTGTTAAAATAATGTATCATAAAATTATGACATTTTTGATACATTAATTAACAATACAATGGAGCATCATTCATTAAATTGAACATTTCAGGAATTGTCCAAATTAATGAAGTGAACAAATGAATTAATGTTCAATTAATGAACTGAAGAACAATTGAACTATATTGAACAAACCCACAGTTCCCTAGAGTCTTGATTATTTGGTAAGAGTAACTAAATTAAGCATTTGTGGATGATTAGTTGGTGCCTCAAAATCTTCATAGGAGATAGGACTCTGAGATATATTTTTGCAGTTTGAAAGTTACTTTGTGCTTTACAAATAAAAGTATTTTTAACTATTTAGAACATTCCACAACTATTCATTAGATTCCTCCTATGTTATCCTTGTCCTTGTATAAAGTGTTAGAAATATCACAATAAAACTGAAAGGCACAGTCCCTAAGAGACAATAAGCAAATAATGAACAGAAAAACTAATGAAATATTAGGAAGGAAAAGCATAGAGTAAAATTATAAATATCTGGGAGGAAAGGTGGTTTAGACTAACAAGATAATCAAGATAACTTTTCTTTTTTCTCTAAGAAGGTGACATTTAATTGGGGAAGTGAACAAAAAGCAATAATATTAATAAAAGGAACTTGAGAAAAAAGTATCCTAACCAAATAAAGAACAGATGATAAATTATAACAATGAATTATATTCCAATGAGTATTTATCACTATTTCCCCAAGAATATTCTATGAAATTCTCTTAAGACTATACACACACCTCCACAACCACCATCACCATCACAACAACTATACTACCAAAGAAGCTTGGAAGATATAGCAAATTGTATGTACTTTAAGATATTAAAGAACCCAACAAATTTTGCAAGACAAATAGCTATTTTTGCTAATGTTTTCAAAATATTTTTAACCATTAAATTACTAATGTTTTGATAATTATTACAAGTTAACATCACAGTTTAAAAATATCTGGCATGGGTAAATCATCATCAAAATCATCTTTGTCCTGGCAATGTAACAGTGTCTACTTATAGTGGATTTCAGACAGAAGCAGATGTCAAGAAAAAAGGGTATGAGGTCCAGCTCTAAAAAGCCATCAGTTGTCATTACTCCACCATATTCCAGGTAGATTTTCTCTCCAAAAATTTTAACAGACATTTATTCACCTATTAAGTTCTACTTTATTCATTCCTCTCGTCTTTCCTAGAGTACTGCAACAGTTCACTAAAAGAAAGCCTTGCTTCCAGTATTTTTTTTTCTCAAATGTATCATCTACCAGTTTCCTAACTTAACTATTTAAAGAAAGCTAACCATGACTACATTACATCTTCCCTATAAAACATCTGATCACTCACAATAAATCCCAACTCCTTGGTATTTACATAAGAGATTGCATGCACTTGTAGGATATGTCACCCCTCAACCACCATTCCACATCCCAGGAACTTCAGACACATCTCACTTTTATGTACACATCTCGGTTCTTTGTCTCTCATCTGCGAGGAAAGCATATCACTAATACTATCCCCACTTCATTTCCTTGATCAAGCTAATCCCTAACCATCTATCACTGTCGTCATCATCATCAATAATACGTATCTTAGTTACATGACAGGTTCTGAAAGCAATGCAGTGAATCAATTAAAAACTAGACTCTAGATTCAGACTCTCTTCTATTAAAGTCTACATAAGTACTCTTTATCTCTATTTTTTTTCTGATCGTGTTTATTCTTAACTTTAATTCCAAAATATCTTTTAAGGGAAGACATCAGATAAATAATGTCATTTTACTTTTTTTTTTTATTATTTAAATAACAGCAGCTTTAGGTTCACAGCAAAATTGCGAGTAAGGTACCAAGATTTCCTATATACCCCTTGCCCCACATGTGGATATTCTCTGCCATTATCATTATCCCCAACCTGTGCCGTATTTTGTTATAATTAATGAACTTACATTGACACCAAGATAATCACGCAAAGTGCACAAATTATCTTAGGGTTCACTCTTCTTGTTGTACATTTTGTGGCTTAGGACAAATATATAATGATGTCTTCATTGCTACAATATCATACAGGATATTTTCACTGCCTTAAAAATCCTCTGAAGAATATCATATGGTTAAAATTATACAGTATGTAGCCTTTTAAAATTGGCTTCTTTCTCTACATAATAAGGATTTAAATTTTGTCCAGTAATAGGTATTTAATTTTCATTGCTTGTTACATCATTTCTTGTCAGAGCTGAATAATATTTTATGGTTCAAATGCATCATGATTTATTTATCTATTCACCTAGTGAAGAACATTTTGGCTGCTTCCAATTTTTGGTGATTATGAAAAAGCTGCTCTCAACCTCTGTGTGCAATTTTTTCTGTGGACACCTAAAGCCAGACATCCAGGACTCTGAAGTCAAGTGGGCCTTAAAGAGCATCACTATGAACAAAGCTAGTGGAGGTGATGGAATTCCAACTGAGCTATTTCAAATCCTAGGAGATGATGCCATTAGAATGCTGCACTCAATATGCCAGCAAATATGGAAAACTCAGCAGTGGCCATAAGACAGGAAAAAGTGTTTTCATTCCAATCCCAAAGAAAGCCAGTGCAAAAGAATGTTCAAACTACTGCACAGTTGCACTCATTTCACACTCTGGCAAAGTAAGGCTCAAAATTATCCAAACTAGGCTTCCACAGTACATAAACAGAGAACTTCCAGACGTTCAAGCTGGCTTCAGAAAAGGCAGAAGAACCAGAGATCAAATTGCCAACATCTGCTGGATCATCAAAAATGCAAGAGAATTCCAGAAAAATATCTACTTCTGATTTAATGACTACACTAAAGCCTTTGACTGTGTGGATCACAACAAATTTTGGAAAATTCTTCAAGAGATGAGAATACCAGACCACCTTACCTGCCTCCTGAGAAACCTATATGCAGGTCAGGAAAAAAAAAACAGTTAGAACCAGACATGGAACAATGGACTGGTTCAAAGTTGGGAAATGTATACATCAAGGCTGTATATTGTCACCCTGCTTATTTAGTGTATATGTAGAGTACATCATGAGATATGCCCAGACTGGATGAAGCACAGCTGGAATCAAGATTGCCAGGAGAAATATCACTAACTTCAGATATGGAGATGACACCACCCTTATGGCAGAAAAGAGAAGAAAAACTAAAGAGCCTCTCGATGAAAGTGAAAGAGGAGAGTGAAAAAGCTGGTTTAAAACTCAACATTCAAAAAATGAAGAGCAAGGCATTCTGTCCCATCATTTAATGGCAAATAGGTGGGGAAACAATGAGAGACTTTATTTTCTTGGGCTCCAAAATCACTGCAGATGGTGACTGCAGCCATGAAATTAAAAGATGACTGCTTCTTGGAAGAAAAGCTGTGACTAACCTAGACAGCATGTTAAAAAGCAGAGATATTACTTGGCCGACAATGGTCCGTCTGGTCAAATCTATGGTTTTCCCAATAGTCATCTATGGATGTGCGAGATGGCCCATAAAGAAAGCTTAGTGCGGAAGAACTGATGCGTTGGAACTGTGGTGTTGGAGAAGACTCTTGAGAGCCCCTTGGATTTCAAGGAGATCAAACCAGTCCATCCTAAATGGAATCAGTCCTGAATATTCTTTGGAAGGACTGATGTTGAAGCTGAAACTCCAGTACTTTGGCAACCTGATGCAAAGAACTGACTCATTGGATAAGACCCTGATGCTGGGAAAGACTGAAGGCAGAATGAGAAGGGGATGACAAAGGGCATTATGTTTGGATGACATCATCGACTCAATGGACGTGAGTTTGAGCAAGCTCCAGGAGATGGTGAAGGACAGGGAAACCTGGAGTGCTGCAGTCCATGGGGTCGCAAAGAGTGGGACATGACTGAGTGGCTGAACACCAATAACAACGTTTTTAATCCTTTGGGTAAATACTCAGAAGTATCAGTACAAGCGCTAGATTGTATGGTAAGACTGTGAGTTCATCAGATCAGATCAGTCGCTCAGTCGTGTCCGACTCTTTGTGACCCCATGAATCGCAGCACGCCAGGCCTCCCTGTCCATCACCAACTCCTGGAGTTCACTGAGACTCGCATCCATTCGAGTCAGTGATGCCATCCAGCCATCTCATCCTCTGTCATCCCCTTCTCCTTCTGCCCTCAATCCCTCACAGCATCAGAGTCTTTTCCAATGAGTCAACTCTTCACATGAGGTGGCCAAAATACTGGAGTTTCAGCTTTAGCATCATTCCTTCCAAAGAAATCCCAGGGCTGATCTCCTTCAGAATGGACTGGTTGGATCTCCTTGCAGTCCAAGGGACTCTCAAGAGTCTTCTCCAACACCACAGTTCAAAAGCATCAATTCTTCGGGGCTCAGCCTTCTTCACAGTCCACCTCTCACATCCATACATGACCACAGAAAAGACCATAGCCTTGACTAGGCGAACCTTTGTTGGCAAAGTAATGGCTCTGCTTTTGAATATGTGATCTAGGTTGGTCATAACTTTCCTTCCAAGGAGTAAGCGTCTTTTAATTTCATGGCTGCAGTCACCATCTGTAGTGATTTTGGAGCCCAGAAAAATAAAGTCTGACACTGTTTCCACTGTTTCCTCATCTATTTCCCATGAAGTGATGGGACCAGATGCCATGATCTTCGTTTTCTGAATGTTGAGCTTTAAGCCAACCTTTTCACTCTCCATTTTCACCTTCATCAAGAGGCTTTTGAGTTCCTCTTCACTTTCTGCCATAAGGGTGGTGTCATCTGCATATCTGAGGTTATTGATATTTCTCCCGGCAATCTTGATTCCAACTTGTGTTTCTTCCAGTCCAGCATTTCTCATGATGCACTCTACATATAAGTTAAATAAACAGGGTGACAATATACAGCCTTGACGAATTCCTTTTCCTATTTGGTATCAGTCTGTTTTTCCATGTCCAGTTCTAACTGTTGCTTCCTGACCTGCATACAAATTTCTCAAGAGGCAGATCAGGTGGTCTGGGATTCCCATCACTTTCAGAATTTTCCACAGTTTATTGTGACCCACACAGTCAAAGGCTTTGGCATAGTCAATAAAGCAGAAATAGATGTTTTTCTGGAACTCTCTTGCTTTTTCCATGATCCAGCGTATGTTGGCAATTTGATCTCTGGTTCCTCTGCCTTTTCTAAAACCAGCTTGAACATCAAGAAGTTCATGGTTCACATATTGCTGAAGCCTGGCTTGGAGAATTTTGAGCATTACTTTACTAGTGTGTGAGATGAGTGCAATTGTGCGGTAGTTTGAGCATTCTTTGGCATTGCCTTTCTTTGGGATTGGAATGAAAATGTGGCTGTGCTATTTTGTGTTCCTAACAGCATAAGTGGTAGTTCCCGTTGCTCCACATCCTCATCTGATTTTGCTGTCAGAGTTCTGGTTTTGGCCATTCTAATAGGTGTATTGTGGTATCAGTAATTTTAAATCTCTGATGACATATGCATGATGGGAAGCATCTTTTCATATGCTTATTTGCCATCTGTATATCTTTTTCTGTACCTCTATTTCATGATTTGCAACATGGGACTAATCATACTTCCTATTTTAGATGTGTTGAATGAATTATATAAATTAACCATGAAATGAGCTGAGAAGGATGTTTGGCTCATCTTAAGTAGCTACTAAGTACCATTTTTTTGTGCCCAGTTCTTCCTATGCTTCATTCCCTCTGATTCTTGCTACAGAAATGTGGTTTATCAGCATTTGCAGATGAGGCAACAGATTCAATAGTTTCCACTAGTGATTGTAGGGGTCAAATTGTTACATCTGAGATATGAATCTGTATGTGTCTAATACCAGAACCAGTTTCCATTAACCCCTCTATTATTCCTGCAGTGAACACTCAGTTTTGGGATAGCGCGTTTAGAAAACACTTTCTAATGTGTCTACTTGACTTCTGAAACCTTTGCCCATAGCTCTATTATTGGACTGCATCATTACAAACTGCACTATAATTATCTGATTATGTAACCGTCTCTTTGAACGATATTTTGGAAACCTGAGAATAAGAAAAACATGTATTTTCCTTTTTTAGCAATCTTAGCACATAACAAAATAATTTTCATGTATTAAGCAGTCAATTTATTTCTTAAAATATCAATAATATATAAGTGACTGGCCAGTTAAAGTTACCAGAAACTAGCTTTCAGGATAAGCGATGAATTTATGTCTGTGTGTTTATGATTTGAATTTGTTTTTAACAGATATCTTTTTATAATCAAATGCAAAACACTATTTTTCAAGTTGATTGGGGCTTCCCTGTTGACTCAGATGGTAAAGAATTTGCCTGCAATGCAGGATACTCAAGTTCAATCCCTGGGTTGGGAAGTTCCCCTGGAGAAAGGAATGGCAACCAACTCCAGTATTCTTGCCTGGAGAATTTCATGGATGGAGTCTGGCTAGCTACAGTCTGTGGGATCGCAAAGAGTTCGACACGACTGAGCAACTAACACTTTTACTACCTTTTTCTGTAGTAAAATTCGTTTTTTTTTTTTTTTCAAGTTGATTATGAAATGTTAGTTATCATACAAAATATTTTATTTTTTTCACTAGTTTATATTTAGCCTCATTACAACCATAAAGAAATTATCCATCACAGTTCCTAGAGTGCACCTTGGAAAACTATTTTCCCTTATACAAAATAATAATTTCCTGAACAAGTTCACATACTAAAAAAAAAAAAAGACAAATTAAGCATCTTTTTTTTTTTTTTTTACCTACTTCAGCTAATTCAAATACTAATCTTTTTATAAACTTGACAAAGCTACGAATGTTAATATAATAAGCTTTAAGGCAGGAAGGGATAGAAATGGAAATCTTTATTCAATAACAACAGAAAAACCTAATGATTTTATAAATAAGAAACAGACTTCTTAGCATAGTTCCTCTAATAGCTCAACCCCTCCAATGAATTGAGATGCTCCAAAAATATCATCAGTTACCTATTATAAGCTTGCTTTTCCTGTATTTTTGCTTATGGACACTACTTCCATAATCAGCTCCATTCATTTATACGTCTAGTTGTATATTTGAAAAACCCTCTACCAGTCCCCTGTTCATATAGCTTATTATGAAATTTGATTCTTGAATTCCAGCAAAAGTGAAAATTAAAGTGAAATAATTCAGTAATGTTAGTGTTCTTCCTTTATTTCTGACCTCTTAATATAAAAATGAAGGCACAATTTCCCATGTTGGTTAGTTACAGATGAATTTTTGCTGCTTAATTAATGTAATCATTCAAAAACACCACAGAACAATGAAGTCTACAGAAATATTATATTAATTAACTTATAAAAGAAGTAAAATATCTTTTCTAATCAATATTTCATATAAGATGGAGAGTATTTGGGGTTGTTATCATCAAGCACATCAGATAAATCTGAGACTTCCCTAGTTAGTGTAAATAAGTTATGGCACATGCTCTGATTTTTTTCAGACATTGTTTCCCATGCTACTAGCATTGTGCTACTAATCAGAATACTAATATTGAAGAACTGGTGCTATCTAGTCCAATACAAAAATATTTTTAAGGTTAACATACACAGTATATTATTCATAATATTATCGTGAATAATACACAGACACATGAGTGTCAATTACTTTATGTCAATTTATTGAGCAAATTGGTGTGCCAGTTATAACATTCAGTTTTTCTCTGTATGGGAAATGTCATTAAAAATATGCAAGAAGATACAGTGAAAATTTGGAAATAAGAAAATGCCTCCAATTAGTAGACAATAGCATACTACATGATAATGGGAATTAATGATCTAGCACTAAACATAGCAACATAGATCTATCTCAAACAATAAGTAAGAGAATAAAGACAGAATGGTTAAAAACTACAAGGTTCCATTTGTATATAATTTTAAAATAAGAAAACCTAATTTTTAGTGTTGGAAGTAAGCTTAGTGGTTACTTTTGAGTGGGTAGTGACTCCAAAGGAGCAGGAGCCATTATGAGTTAACAGAATATTGTTTTCCTTGACTAGAATACTAGTTACACAGCTGTGCTCAACATTCAAGAATTTACACCACTGTATATTTCTGAACTTTCTTTGAAAGTTCTTTAAACTTGTATGTATATATGCTATAATTCAAAAATGCATTCCAAAACATAAAACTAATGCTAAGTGGAAGCTTCTGAAGTTTCAATAACTTTCAAGATACTGAAAGTAACTCATTACAAACTAAGAAAAATAACTTACAGTTATCTCATCATTAAGCTTCTATGTCTTTTTGCCTTTTGGAAGCTCTTGGTTTGTTAAAAAATAAAAAATAACACTAAGAAAAGTAGTGTTAACTAAACACTATTATTTACACCAGAAGAAATTGTCATTTAATATAGGGTTATAATGGGCTTTCCAGGTGGCTCAATGGTAAAGAATTCTGCCAATGCAGGAGACACAGGAGACCCAGGTTCGATCCCTGAGTCAGAAAGATCCCCTGGAGAAGGAAATGGCAACCCACTCCAGTATTCTTGCCTGGAACATTCCATGGACAGAGGAGCCTGGTAAGCTCCAGTCCGTAGTGTTGCAAAGAGTCAGATATTGAATCAAATGGGTAGAAATTAAGAACTTGTTTTTATCTTTCCATTCATTGATTCTGAATAAGAAAATACTATTTTCTCTTATATAAATGTTCGTTCACCTGCAGATATATGTTTTTCTCATGTTCCACTCAATTAAATTCCAAGAGGGTATACTGACCTAATTTTAATGCATAAACAAATATTTTCATGGTACACTGATTTTAATATTTTGTGAATTTGTATATTATTTCTAATTAATTAACCATAACCTCAATGGCTTTCTTTTTGTAGATGTGGTGCATGCTTTATTATTTTCATGAGTGTTATCTTCATAAAATATAATTAAAAACAGTGATTATTTTATTGAATGTACTTAAGATTTTTGTAAGTATTGTTGAATCATTGAAATAATGTTTTGGTGGTATTTTGTAGGATTTTTATTACATTCAATTAATATTTAAACTTGAGTTTTAAGAAATGCCAGACAAATATATCTGCTCTAGTAGAATGCAGAAATTATATATAAAACATATACATGTATGTGAATATTTTGTGTACATATATGTTAATATATGTATATATCAACCTGCTAAAAAATAAAAGCATGAGGATGGTATTACCAAAGATCTGATATTTGTGGTTCCATTTCCAGAACTCTCCAGAATTATCTTTGCAGGAATTTGGAAGGACAGTGCAGTATTTAAAAAAGCACTATCCACTTTAAGTATGTACTGGCTTTAGTTAATGTTGATGAAAACTTTTTCTCCAATTCTATAGCTTTATTATCTTAAAAGGAATAGATTTATTTAACATGGTTGTTACTGTACTGTGTAGCCTCAGTCTCTTCTTACTTTCAGTGTTCCACCCTCGTGTTTACAATAGTGACCTATTGTCAAAAAATATCTTTGATTGGTAAAAACAGGTAGTTTACATGATTCTCAAATCCAGCTAAATTTGACAATCATAAAAATATACTAAGACCATGAATATTTTAATTTAGAACATTTATCTATACATTAATTCAAGAAAATAACCATGTTGTATGCAATGTGGGAGACTTTTTCTTTGTAACACTGATTGGAGTTCTGAGTCATCTTCTTAGCATAAATTACCCTTAATTCATTGTTTACAGTTTCCAATTCAGCACTCTTTAAAGTAGTGTGTGTGTGTGTGTGTGTGTGTGTGTGTGTGTGTGTGTGTGTGTTTATTCTTTAATAGTTGCATGGCACAACTGGTTATAATCATTTTAAACTTACTGTCATGACTTTTCAAGAATTCCAAAAGTATTTGGTATTTTTTTATGGGAAAATTGATTCTCTTTATTTGGTTCATGTACGATTTAATTAAGTTATGTAACTGCAATAACAAGAACAGCAGTTATTTATCAGTTTGGGAACGAATGTGACTAACCCTCAACAAACATACAGCTAACTGATGACAGCAGAGGCCACCAACACAGTAGAGCACAGAACATGCGCAGTGACAACACAGTTAGCCAAGAGCATCCTTCCATACGCTTTACAGAACAAACAGAGTGGACAGGTTGATCCAGCGAATCCACTGCACTGAGTCGATGAGGGCAAGTCCAGGTGTTCAGGACTCATTTTCACTAAAATCTGAACATGTATTTCCTATCTTTTGAGGTCAGAAAATGTGACTGCTTTCCATAAAATATATCTCAGAGTCCTAAAAGGATAACTAAGCCTCTGTAAGAGTTTTATTTCAACTGTGTGGCTGAAAAGCCTGGGGGTGTTAAGTGACCATAGAAAATTTAGAATCATTGCGAGATTCAAGGTCATTATCACCGAAATGGCAAAACCTCTGAGCGTTTGGTTGATTCAGCCTTCATACTTAGCAGCACAAATCCCATGGCAAGGCCAGCACAGCTCCAGCTGTGAGACACAAAGAGGTCAGCATAATCTGAAATATGCGTTTCTCATAAAGAAATACTCAGCTATCTGGCTTCCTTTGCATTTTATCCTTTTGCCAATAAAAATTTACAACAACAACAAAATATTCAGAGAGGCAGTAAGTTGATGCTACAGGAAAAAAGAAAAAAAGAAATCACCAGGCAACACTACCCAGTACTTTTTAAAATATCAAAAACAAAACAAAATTGAATCTCAGGGATATTCTAATTTGCCAGAAACCAGAGGATTTAAATTAGTCCCCATTTAAGAGCATAACGATGATGTAGAGATGGAACTTTATTAGGCCTTGATATTGCATCCAGTTAAAGAACTGAAGCAAAATCCACAGAACTTCCCTTGTAGAAAAAGAGCTTCAATGAGATCCTGAGCCTACCTATGCCATTAAATGATACTTTTCATCATATAATAAAATTGACAAATCTTCTCTCACCAACTTACTAGCAACTTTTGTTTTCTTTCACTTTTTAAAAATTTAAGCATCTATAGTTGATAATATATTAATTTCCTGTATATATTAATAACAGTGATTCAATATTTTATAGTTCATACTCCAATTAAGGGTATTAAAAAATAACCTTTATATTTCCCTGTTCTGTACAATGTATCCTTGTTGTTTATTTTATACATACTAGTTTGTATCCCTTAATCACATATTCCTATATTTCCCTGCCCAAATCCTTCTCCCCTCTGGTAACCACTACTTTGTTTTTTAATCAATACATGTGTGAGTCTTTTTCTGTTTTGACATATACATTCAACTCTTTTACTATTTTTTGTTTTTTGAGTGCACATAGGGATAACATACAATATTTGTGTTCCTTTCTCTGACTTACTTCACTCAGCATGATACACTCTAAGTCCTTCCACATGACTGCAAATAGAGTAATTAGTGCATGTGTGCATGCTCAGTCGTTCAGTTGTGTCCGACTGTTTGTAACCCCATGGACTGTAGCATGCCAGGATCTTCTGTCCATGGGATTTCCCAGGCAAGAATACTGCAGTGGGTTGCCATTTCCTTCTCCAAGGCATCTTTCTAACCCAGGGATCAAACCTGTGTCTCCTGCATTGGCAGTCAGATTCTTTACCACTGAACCACCCGGGAAGCCTCAAGTAATTAATATTCCATTGTAAATATTATATAGATTGGTGGACACTTGAGTTTCTCCATATCATGACTATTGTTAATAATGCTGCTATGAACATTGTGGTTCTGGTATCTGTTTTAATCAGTATTTTCATTTTTTGGATACATTAATATAACCAAGAGTAGAATTGCTGTATCATGATTTGGGCTTCCCTGATAGTTCAGTATTGATCCAACCTAGCTGTCCCTCACGGGCCTCGACTCCTTCTCTCTGCCATCCTCAGAGCCCAGTGTCCGGCTTAAGCCTCACAGAGGTGAGTGGTTGAGAATATAAGGTTACTGAAGGATGAAGGATCGCAGGATCTTGCAAAACAAACAAACAAAAAACCACTTTATGAGTGTGGTGGAGGAGAAAGACGTGCACTCATCTTCTCCTGCAAGAACTCCAAAATTACAACTCCCTGCTGAACAACCATCAATAGGAGAATGTTGGATTCCACCAAAAAAAGATACACCATGTCCATGGGCAAAAGAGAAGTCCCAGCAAGATGGCAGGAGGGGCTAAATAGAGCTTAGAAACAAACTCCATACCTGCCAGAGATACCTGGAGGGCTCAAACATACCTTGTTCAAACCAGGACCCAGAGACCCCCACAGAGGCTGAGCCAGAACTGTGTTTACTCAAACACAGTGTCCCCTATGGAGGTACAGATCAGCAGTGGCCTGCTGCAGTAGCAGGGGCTCTGGGTGCAGCAGTCCTGGGTGTGGCATAAGCCCTCTTGGAGGAGGTCGCCATTAACCCCACCATAGAGCTGCCAGAATTTAACATAGGACTGGGGAAACAGACTCTTGGAGGGAACAAACAAAACCTTGTGCACACTAGGACCCAGGAGAAAGGAGCAGTGACCCCACAAGAGACTGACTCAGACTTGCCTGTGAGTGTCCAAGAGTCTCCGGCCGAGATGTGGGTCGGCAGTGGCCTGCTGCAGGGTTGGGGGCACTCAGTGCAGCAGTGCATGCATGGGACCTTTTGAAGGAGGTCACCATTATCTTCAACCTCCACCATTTTGGCCTCAGGTCAAACAACAGGGAGAGTCCCCCTCATCAACAGAAAATTGGATTAAAGATGTACTAAGCGTGCCCTACCCATCAGAACAAGACCCAGGTTCCCCCTCAGTCAGTCTCTCCCATCAGGGAGCTTCCATAAGCTTCTTACCCTTATCTATCAGAGGGCCAACAGAATGAAAACCACACTTGCAGAAAATTGATAATCAAACCAATCACATGGACCACAGCCTTATCTAACTCAATGAAACTATGAACCATGCCCATGCCGTGTAGGGCCACCCAAGATGGACAGATCATGGTGCAGAGTTCTGACAAAATGTGGTCCCCTAGGGAAGGAGAAGGAAATGGAAGCCCACTCCACTACTCTTGCCTAGAAAATTCCACGGACGGAGGAGCCTGGTAGGCTACAGTCCATGAGGTCGCAAAAAGTCAGACATGACTGAGCAACTTCACTTCCTCTTTCGGAGAAGGGAATGGTAAACCACTTTGGTATTCTTTCCTTGAGAACCCCATGAACAGTATGAAAAGGAAAATGATAGGACAATGAATGATGAACTCCCCAGGTCGGTAGGTGCCCAATATACTACTGGAGATCAGTGGAGAAATAACTCCAGAAAGAGTGAAGAGAGTGAGCCAGGAAAAAACAATATCCACTTGGGGAAGTGACTGGTGATGAAAGTAAAGTCTGATGATATAAAGAACAATATTACATGGGAACCTGGAATGTTAGATCCATGAATCAAGGCAAATAGGACATGGTCAAACAAGAGATGGCAAGAGTGAACATCAACATTTTAGGAATCAATGAACTCAAATGGACTAGAATGTCAGTAAAAGAGTCTGAAATACAGTACTTGGATGCAATCTCAAAAATGACAGAATGACCTCTGTTCACTTACAAGGCAAACCATTCAATATCACAGTAATCCAAGTTTATGCCACGACCAGAAATGCTGAAGAAGGTGAAGTTGAACAGTTCTATGAAGACCTATAAGACCTTGTAGAACTAACACCCCAAAAGATGTCCTTTTCATTATAGGGTACTTGAATGCAAAAGTAGGAAGTCAAGAGATACGTGGAGTAACAGCCAAATTTGGCCATGGAATACAAAACGAAGTAGGTCAGAGGCTAACAGACTTTTGCCAAGAGAATGCACTGGTCATAGCAAACATCCTCTTCCAACAACACAAGAGAAAACTCTGCACATGGACATCACCAGATGGTCAATATCAAAATCAGATTGATTATATTATTTGCAGCCAAAGATGGAGAAGCTTTATACAGTCAGCAAAAACAAGATCAAGAGCTGACTGTGGCTTAGATCATGAACTCCTTATTGCCAAATTCAGACTTAAATTGAAGAAAGTAGGGAAAACTACTAGACCATTCGGTATGACCTAAGTGACAAATAGATTCAAGGGATTAGATCTAATAGACAGAGCCCTGAAAACCTATGGATGGAGATTTGTTACATTGTACAGGAGGCAGTGATCAAGACCATCCCCAAGAAAATGAAATGCAAAAAGGCAAAATGGTTGTCTGATGAAGCCTTACAAATAGCTGTGAAAAGAATGGAAGCGAAAAACAAAGGAGAAAAGAAAATATATACCCATTTGAATGCAGAGTTCTAAAAATAGCAAGGAGTGAAAAGAAAGCCTTCCTCAGTGATCAATGCAAAGAAATAGAGGAAACAGTAGAATGGTAAAGACTAGAGATCTCTTCAAGAAAATTAGAGATCAGATCAGTTCAGTCGCTCAGTCGTGTCCAATGCTTTGCGACCCCATGAATCGCAGCACGCCAGGCCTCCCTGTCCATTACCAACTCCTGGAGTTCACTGAGACTCGCATCCATCGAGTCAGTGATGCCATCCAGCCATCTCATCCTCTGTCGTCCCCTTCTCCTCTTGCCCTCAATCCCTCCCAGCATCAGAGTCTTCTCCAATGAGTCAACTCTTCACATGAGGTGGCCAAAATACTGGAGTTTCAGCTTTAGCATCATTCCTTCCAAAGAAATCCCAGGGCTGATCTCCTTTAGAATGGACTGGTTGGCTCTCCTTGCAGTCCAAGGGACTCTCAAGAGTCTTCTCCAACACCACAGTTCAAAAGCATCAATTCTTCGGCGCTCAGCCTTCTTCACAGTCCAGCTCTCACATCCATACATGACCACAGGAAAAACCATAGCCTTGACTAGGCGAACCTTTGTTGGCAAAGTAATGTCTCTGCTTTTGAATATGCTATCTAGGTTGGTCATAACTTTCCTTCCAAGGAGTAAGCGTCTTTTAATTTCATGGCTGCAGTCATCATCTGCAGTGATTTCGGAGCCCAGAAAAATAAAGTCTGACACTGTTTCCACTGTTTCCCCATCTATTTCCCATGAAGTGATGGGACCGGATGCCATGATCTTCGTTTTCTGAATGTTGAGCTTCAAGCCAAATTTTTCACTCTCCACTTTCACTTTCATCAAGAGGCTTTTTAGTTCCTCTTCACTTTCTGCTATAAGGGTGGTGTCATCTGCATATCTGAGGTATTGATATTTCTCCCAGCAATCTTGATTCCAACTAATTAGAGATACCAAGGGACAATTTCATGCAAAGATGGGCACAATAAAGGACAGAAATGGTATGGATATAACAAAAGCAGAAGATATTAAGAAGAGGTGGCAAGAATACACAGAAAAACTATAGAAAAAATAATTCATGACCCAGATAACCACAATGGTGTGATCACTCACCTAGAGCCAGACATCCTGGAATGCAAAGTCAAGTGGGCCTCAGGAAGCATCACTATGAACAAAGCTAGAGGTGGTGATGAATTCTGGTTGAGCTATTTCAAGTCCTAAAAGATAATGCTGTGAAAGTACTGCACTCAATATGTCAGCAAATTTGGAAAACTCAGCAGTGGCCATGGGACTGGAAGGGGTGAGTTTTCATTCCAATCTCAAAGAAAGGCAATGCCAAAGAATGTTCAAACTACCACACTATTGCACCCATCTCCCACACTAGAAAAGTAATGCTCAAAATTCTCCAAGCCAGGCTTCAATAGTATGTGAACCCTGAACTTCCAGATGTTCAAGCTGATTTTAGAAAAGGCAGATCAAATTGGCAATATCTGTTGGATCATTAAAAAAGCAAGAGAGTTCCAGAAAAACATTTACTTCTGCTTTACTGACTATGCCAAAGCCTTTGACTGTGTGACTCACAACAGACTATGGAAAATTCTTAACGAGATGGGAATACCACACCACCTGACCTGCCTCTGTATGCAGGTTAATAAGCAAGAGTTAGAACTGGACATGGAACAACAGACTGGTTCCAAATTTGGGAAAGCAGTATGTCAAGGCTTTATATTGTCACCCTGCTTATTTAACTTATATGAAGAGTACACCATGCAAAATGCCAGGGTGAATGAAGCACAAGCTGGAATTAAGAATTACAGGAGAAATATCAATAACCTCAGATATGGAGATGACACCACCCTTATGGCAGAAAATATAGAAGAACTAAAGAGTCTCCTGATGAAAGAGGAGAGTGAAACCGTTGGCTTAAAACTCAACATTAAGTAAACTAAGACCATGGCATCCAGTCCCATCATTTCATGGCAAATAGATGGGGAAATAATAGAAACAGTCAGAGACTTTATTTTGGGGGGCTCCAAAATCACTGCAGATGGTGACTGCAGCCATGAAATTAAAAGGCACTTGCTCCTTGGAAGAAAAGTTTTGACCTAATTAAACAGCATATTAAAAAGTAGAGACATTACTCTGCCAACACAAGTCCATCTAGTCAAGGCTATGGTTTTTCCAGTAGTCACGTATGGATGTGAGAGTTGGACTATAAAGGCAGCTGAGTGCCAAAGAATTGATGTTTTTGGACTGTGGTGTTGGAGAAGACTCTTCAGAGTCCCTTGGGCTGCAAGGAGATCCAACCAGTTCATCCTAAATGAAATCAGTCCTGAATATTCACTGGAAGGACCGATCCTGAAACCAAAACTCCAATACTTTGGCCACCTGATGTGAAGACCTGACTCATTGGAAAAGACACTGATTATGGGATAGATCAAAAGCGGAAGGAGAAGGGGACGACAGAAGATGAGGTGGTTGGGGAAGGGGAAGACAATCGATGAGATCACTGACTTGTTGGACTTGAGCTTGAGTAAGCTCCCAGAGTTGGTGATGGACAGGGAAACCTGGTGTGCTGCAGTTGGGTCATAGAGTCAGACACAACTAAACAGCTATTCTGAACTGAACTGAACTGATAGCTCAGTTGGTAAAGAATCCACCTGCAATTCAGGAGACCCCGGTTCAAATCCTGGGTCGAGAAGGTCCACTGTAGAAGGGATGGCCAACCCACTCCAGTATTCATGGGCTTTCCTTGTGGCTCAGCTGGTAAAGAATCCACCTGCAATGTGGTAGACCTGAGTTCAATCCTGGGTTGGAAGATCCCCTGGAGAAGGGAAAGGCTACCCACTCCAGTATTCTGGCCTGGAGAATTCCATGGACTGTATAGTCCGTGGGGTTGCAAGGAGTCGGACATGACTGGACTATGCTCATTCACTTCACTCACTATAGTAATTCTATTTTTAGTTTTGTGAGGAACTTCCATAATGTTTTCCATTGTAACTACACCAATTAACACTCTCACCAACACTGTACAAGAAAAGATTTTTTTCTTCACATTTTCACCAAGATTTATCAGTTTTAAACTTTTGGATGATAGCTTTTCTGTCAAATGTGAAGTGATATTTCATTGTGGTTTTGATTTGCATTTCTCTAATGATTAGCAATGAGCATTTTTTCATGTAGCTCTTGGTCATCTGTAAGTCTTCTTTGGAAAAAATTCTATTCAAGTCTTCTGTCTAGTTTTTAACCAGATTGATTTATATATATTTAGTTGTATAAACTGTTTATATATTCTTGACATTAACTCCTATCAGTCATATTATTTGCAAATATTTTCTCTCATTCAGTAAATTGTCCTTTCATTTTGTCAGTGGTTTCCTTTGCTTTGTAAAAGCTTTTAAATTTAACTCAATCCCATTTGCTTATTTTTACTTTATTTATTTATTTGCCTTAGGAGTGAGATCAAACCAGAAAATATTGCTATGATTTATGTGAGTGACTGCTCTGCCTATGTTCTCGTCCAAGAGTTTTATGGTTTCAGGATTTACATTTAGGTATTGAATACATTTTGAATTCATTTTTGTATATAGTGTGAATAAGATAGGCCACACTCTTCCCATTTTACAGATGATAATACAGAGACTGAAGAAAATAACAAGATGACAAGCTCTAGAGTTCAGATTTAAAACTGAATTGTCTGACTCAATGATTAAATATCCCATTGTGGAAATATCTGATCACTGAATGAGCTTCTCAATATCATACATACAATTAAAAATAAAGTTAGAATAAGGACTCTAGTCTCTAGATTTTTAAATCAAAATACTTTTTCATATACCATCTTCTGATCTAATTTATTTTATTGTGTTTTTATGGCAACTGAGTTATGAACATGCCCTTTTTATTTGGTCTATTGGTTCTCATGGAACAGGAACTGTTTGCTAACTTTTACCTGAAATTGACATTTGTAAAGATAATACTTGAGACAGTGATAAGTGAATAAAAAAATCTGCTTTTGGCAATAATGGAAAATGAACTTAAATTACTGAATATGTTTCATTATAAAATGTTAAAGTAAAATATCACAGCACACCAAAAAAATCTTTGTATTTGATTTAGTACTACTGTCATTGGTGGTAGGCATGACTTATTAAAGTTGTGAAATAAATGTATAAAGCTTGATGTGAGAAATTATGTAACATTTATAATGCTAAGCCTATTCCTATAATAGAAACCATTATAGTTATAGACATAGTCAAATAGTAGCAGAGATTACAGCTGCTAGATAATTATTAATATTTGATTAAGGGAAATTAAAAACTGCCAAAGGAAAATATTTTGAAAATATTTTAGAAAATATTTCTAAAAAAGGTAGACTACATTATATATAGCTACACTTATGTAGATTGCCAGATCAGGTAAACTTATGGTGGAAGTTCGATAATAAATGAATTGATGAGCATCAATTCTACAAAAATCCAATGGGAAAAAAGTTCAGAATTATGTCTAGCTCCTATTGCACAATAATTATCAAGAA
The DNA here is from genome assembly GCA_935064755.1 of Tragelaphus eurycerus. Taxonomy (NCBI): domain Eukaryota; kingdom Metazoa; phylum Chordata; class Mammalia; order Artiodactyla; family Bovidae; genus Tragelaphus; species Tragelaphus eurycerus. The sequence continues at coordinate 25,253 of CAKXYN010000557.1, forward strand.
GATGAGAAAGTAGAACAAGTATGAAGCATAAAGGGTTTGAAAAGGAACTAGGTATTCAAAACACTATGCAAAGTGCTTCAATAACATGTATCTTACTTAATGGTCATCATTAAAAGAATGATTTAGATTTTTGCTATGCAGGCTTATCTCACTAAAGTCATTTGTTTGTGGCTGCTGATAGAAAATAGTAGAGCATATAACTAATTATATAATAAATATAAATAATTTCTCCTAGGGCCTTTTTATGCTTTTGAACTGTGGTGTTGGAGAAGACTTTTGAGTGTCCTTTGGTCTGCAAGGAGATCCTTGTTCTTTTGAAGGGCGGTTTTTTTGGGAAGTTTTGATTTCCCCTCAAGTGAAAAAGGGGGGAGGGAAGGAGGGGGGGGGGAGAAGGGGGGAGAGAGGGGGGTAGAGTACTCGTATGTGCCTTGTTTCACTTAATTATTAGAATAGTATTGAGAGGTAATATTACAGCTTAATTACAGAATAGAAACTATAGGTCTCCCGTGTCCAGGGAGGCCAGATTTCAGAAGCGAGAGCGTGGGGGCTAGGGCTAAGTCATTTCAGTCCTGTCTGACTCTTTGCAACTCTTTGGACTGCATCCTGCCAGGCTCCTCTGTCCATGGGGATCTCCAAGCAAGAATATAGGAGTGGGTTGCCATGCCCTTTTTCAGGGGATGTTCCTGCCCCAGGGATCAAAGCCACATCTCTTAGGTCTCCTGCATTGGCAGGCAGATTTTCTACCACTAGCTCTACCTGGGAAGTCCTACAGAAGTGAGATTTTGTCTCAAAGTCAGCCTTCTGAGGAAGGCAAATCTTTCTAGAAGGGGCACCATTGACGCTGGCAGGATAGCAAGAAGACTAGAGTTGGGAATTAAGCCAGATATGATCAAAGTGAAATAAGGAAAACCTAGGTAGTAAAGGGGGGTAGAAGGTGATGATGGATTTAACAACAAAGCTAATTTTGTTTGCTACTATTATTTATTATTTGTATAATAAATTTTATTTATTATTTGCATCATTTAAACTTTTATATAAAAAATTACACAGCAAATATCCACTGAGTACTCACTGTGTGCCAGACTCTCTGTTAGAGTCTGGACATGCAGCCTAGAATAAAACAGAAACAGTCACTCTTGCAGTGGAGTTTATATTCTTATGAGAATGAAAAATAGAGCAAAATAAAGTGAACAATATAATATGAGATAATAGTAATGCAGTGAAAAAAAATTCAGAAGACAAAGGAGATACAGAGTTAGATGTGTGTGCTTTTAGAGAGGGTGGTGAAGAAAGTCCCTTCCCAATTAACAATTCATGAGCAAAACAGAATAAAAAGAATATAAGAGGAAGTCATGATACTATATATGAAGAAGCATTATCAAGGAGGTGCCGAGTCCTGGGCTGTAACAGGAACTCACCATATTCAAAAAAGAGCAGTAAGGGCACTGACTGAAGCAGGAAGAAATGAAATATAGAAATGTACTTGGTGAAGCAACCAGAGGTTGCTCATAAGGTTTTGAGACCATGATAGGAATCTTATTTTTACTTTTTGTTAAAAAGGATATTTAGAGAACTTTGATAACAGCAGTTGCTGCTGCTGCTGCTAAGTCACTTCAGTCGTGTCCAACTCTGTGTGACCCCATAGACTGCAGCCCACCAGGCTCATCCGTCCCTGGGATTCTCCAGGCAAGAACACTGGAGTGGGTTGCCATTTCCTTCTCCAATGCATGAAAGTGAAAAGTGAAAGTGAAGTCGCTCAGTCGTGTCCAACCCTCAGTGACCCCATGGACTGCAGCCTTCCAGGCTCCTCCACCCATGGGATTTTCCAGGCAGATAACAGCAGTTAAAAATATTTAATTTTTAAAAATATTACTTTTTATAAATTATTTTTACAAGGTCACACCAGCTACCTTATGTGTAAGAGACTAATTGTAGAATAAGTTTGGAAATAGAAAAATTAGGGAATTGCAAAGAAAAATTGTTTGCCTAGTAAGGGTATATTTGTGGATTCAGCCAGTGCAGAGGTGGTAGAATAAATGTGAGGTAGTCATATGCAGAAAATACTTTTAAAGTTGAGCCAGTATGATCTGATTCATTGGACATTGGTTACTAGAGAAGAGAGGAGTCAAGAATGCTGTTTAGTCTTATAACTGAGCAAGCAAATGAATGATGATGTCATTCATTGAGATCAGGACCCTAGATGAAGAACAGATTAGAAGAAATTCAAAGGTTTTGTCTGGGATGTGTTAGGTCTGCGATGCTGCCTTGAATGAACATATCAGTCTGTAAGACAGAAGAGTCAAGATTGTTTACTAAGAAATGAATTTTTCGAACTTAGCAGTAAAATGACAGTAACAAAGATTTTAAAAGAGCGAGCAGTGTGATGGGTGGCAAAAGACAAAGAAGGAAAGTAAAGACTGTAAACCAAGGGAAAAGGAAAAAGAAACTGTTAAGGAGAGAGTAATAAGCTATAAAATGCTCCTGAAAGTGAAAGTCGCTCAGTATTGTCCTGTCTCTTGGTGAGCCCATGGACTTTACAGTCCATGGAATTCTCCAGGCCAGAATACTGGAGTGGGGACCCTTTCCATTCTCCAAGGATCTTCCCAACCCAAGGATCGAGTCCATGTTTCCCACACTGTAGGCAGATTCTTTACCAGCTGAACCACAAGGGAAGCCCAAGAAGACTGGAGTGGGTAGCCTATCCCTTCTCCAGTGGATCTTCCTGACCCAGTAATCAAACTGGGATCTCCTGCCTTGCATATTGGATTCTTTACCAACTGAGCTATCAGGGAGGCACCCATAAAATGCTCCTAGAAATTGGGTAAATGGATGAAGCTTCTCTTATGACTTTGTAAACAGAAAATAAAGAATAACAGGCAATTTGTGACAAGTTGGAAACACAAGTTGAAGTGAAGTTATATGTAAGACAGAATGGTAAGGGTGTTGAGAAGGTGAGAATGAACAATTATTAGGAAATTTTACCATCAAGTGGGAGAGGAGACAGAGGCAGAGGGAACTGTGAAGTCCAGGGAAGTGAAGTTTTTTTTTCCTCCTGTTTTTTTGTTTGTTTGTTTTGTTTTGTTAATGGTGAGCTATAGGGCTTTGAAAGTTTTCTAAGATTAGAATCAAGATGCATAATGAATCTAAATGGATAGGTTAAGTTTTGGCTAAACATGAGCTAGGAACAGGTAAGGACATGCAGACATGCAGTCATGTATGGTAAAATATGTGATGTATAGACATTTAAATAATTAGGTTTAAACAACACGATCAGACTTAAATATTATTTTCTTATTTAAAAAATAAATAAGTATTCTTATAATTATCACCAATTTCATCACCATAATCATTTTCATCACCATTATTAACATTATTAGAATATTGTCTAAACTATCTACTATGTATTATACTTAATGAATTATCACATCCACTCCCTCTTTGATATTGGTAAACTGCTTAGAGCACTGCTCAGGACATTTAAAGTATTGATCTACATATTTTAACTACTGACAACACCTAAGAAGTCATAAGTTTTCCTAAATGTCATGAATAGCTGTGAAATTTATTTATATATGTATACTACTCTTGCTATTAAAATAAATCCTGCTGTGAAAGATTATTTTAAGAAATATCCCACTCCTAGAGTGGCAATTGGAGAAGGCAATGGCATCCCACTCCAGTTCTCTTGCCGGAAAACCCGGGGGGGGGGGGGCCCCGGGGGGGCGGCCCTCGGGGGGGCCGAAAGGGGGGGGACACAACTGAGAACTTCACTTTGACTTTCCACTTTCATGCACTGGAGAAGAAAATGGCAACCCACTCCAGTGTTCTTGCCTGGAGAATCCCAGGGACAGGGCAGCCTGGTGGGCTGCCGTCTATGGGGTCGCACAGAGTTGGACACGACTGAAGCGACTTAGCAGCAGCAGCAGCAGGCCCTTTATGAGAGCATTCAATTGCATTTCAGCATAAATTTTTTATGTCTAAGTTTACAATTTTAAGAAATCATAACAAAATATCATCAAGTTATGTTGCTTTCTTATCAATATTTTCCTGATATACATTTTATCAAGGTAATTTGCTGTCTGTCTAAGAATGCTTGCACAAAAGTGATCTTGATTTGCAGATTTTCCCATGATACTCAGAGCTAAGAGCTGATTCTTTGAGAAATTTGAAACTGGTACTACTTTTATATTTTGGGTTTAGAAATAGTTAAATTCTCAAAACTCAAAGCTGTGCCCTAAAAAATAAAAACCACTAATAATCAGAATACAACTAATCCCAAGATCCTCATGCATGGGCTTTGCTATATTAACTTTTTATATTTTTTACTATTTAACAAAACAGTTCTTCTACTGCAAGCATTTACAACTTTTTTCTTTTATAAATGCCACCAATACAGCAAATGCCCTTAACTCCTACGCAACAATCTAAAAACTGCTGGATTCTCTTCCTTCTTGTGATTGGAAGAGAGTCATTTGCCACACATTTGGGCTTCAATGGTGCATTCCTCGGGGAAGGCAATGGCACCCCACCCCAGTACTGCCTGGAAAATCCCATGGAGGAGGAGCCTGGTAGGCTCCAGTCCATGGGGTGCAGAGTGGACACGACGAGCGACTTCACTTTCACTTCACTTCCTGCATTGGAGAAGGAAATGGCAACCCACTCCAGTGTTCTTGCCTGGAGAACCCAGGGGCAGGGGAGCCGGGAGCTCCGTCTGGGGTCGCCAGAGCGGAGACTGAAGCGACTGAGAGCAGCAGCAGCAGCAGCAGGTGCATTCCTAATATCATAGGATGATTCCAGCCATTACTGGCAACAAAAATTTCAGTGTTCATTCATCCATTCCTGCTATTCATTATGTGATTTAATTGTTCACAATTCATTCAAAACACTATAAATTACCAGTTTCATTTTAAGAAACTATTTTAAATTGCATTGCTTATTTTCCATGGTGTTATATGCAAGGTTAATTCTAGCATATTCAGCAGTGCACCCTTCTTCTCCTAACATGGAAGACAGTAGAATCTTCTGTTTCCTGAAAATCTGTATCTTCTTTTACAAACATTCTTCTTCCTGATTATTTATAGAATGAAGTTGACTTAAAGTCTAATATAACAGATATTGAATAGAACTGCTAGAATAAAAAGGAAAAGAAGGTGGGAAACTAGACCATAAGGGACTGAAAGGTAACTCAGCTCTGTGTACAGAAAAAGAACTGTCTGATTTTCTTGCCAATTTTTACACTTCTGTTCTACAATGTTTCAAAAACCTCCTTCTGTGATTATGCATTAAAAGTTGAGCTAATAATGCTGTCATTAGGGTTGATGGAGAATATGAATTTGTTAAGTTATTCATAAACACTCCACATTGTTATGCAAATAGTGTATACAGTGTAGGAGTGTATAATGCGAAAGAAAATAATGGAAAATTGTTTTAAAATATCACAGATAAAATTCTTCTTGACATTGTTGAAAATTTTCAGAGTTCAGTATTATTTCTTCTTTCCCATAAAATGAATTTCTGCCAGTAAGAACTCAATACAATTGCAAAATAGTATCAAACAGCTTTCAAAAACATTTAAAAAGTCACACGGATTAGTAAAAATAAATACCATCGTTAATTACAACCCTACATGCGATAGTTCAGAGATGAGCGCAGGGGTAGTGAGGTGCTTTAATGGGAAAATATCAGTTTATAGTCTCCCTACAATAATGCAGGAGACCTGGGTTCAATCCTTGAGTAAAGAAGGTCCCCTGGAGAAAGGGATGGCTACCCACTCCAGTGTTCTTGCCTAGAGGATCCTGGACAGAGGAGCCTGGTGGGCTACAGTCCTTGGGGTCGCAAATTGTCCGACATGATTGAGAGGCTAATATTAACACTACAGCATCACAGCCATGACTCTGCTCTCCATTTCCCTCTCGCTGTCTCTCCCTCTCATTCTTATGGCTTGGTTGCCCCTCCTGGAAAGAGAAAAGCTCTCCCATTCCCCCATAACACCACCACCACCAAGGTGCCCAGCCACATGCTAGATGTTCCAAGGAAGAGGCCTCTAAATCTCCTAATTTATTCAAAAGGAACCCTATCAGTCTAGAATCACCAACAGATTTCTACAAAGAGTTTATCCAAATTTATCCCACCCCTGGGAGTGAAATCTATACACTCTTGAGACTATGGATAAAAGAGATAACTAATGACAACCTACTGTATATCACAGAGAACTCGACTCAATGCTCTGTGATGATCTAAATGGGAAGGAAATCCAAAAAGCAAGGGATATATGTATACATATAGTTGATTTACGCTGTCATACAGTAGAAACTAACAACATTGTAAAGCAACTATCCCCCAATACAATTAAAAAAAAAAAATACTGAACCAAAAATAAGTAAAAAAATAAATAAATAAATCATCTATTCCAGTGCTGTGCTATAGAAATAAAAACATAGCTACAAATTTAATGCAAATTTTTTCAACAATCACATTTCAATACAGTATGCTATGCTATGCTATGCTAAGTCACTTCAGTCGTGTCCGACTCTGTGCGACCCCATAGACGGCAGCCCACCAGGCCTCCCCTGTCCCCGGGATTCTCCAGGCAAGAACACCGGAGTGGGTTGCCATTTCCTTCTCCAATGCATGAAAGTGAAAAGAGAAAGTGAAGTCGCTCAGTCATGTCCGACTCTTAGCGAGCCCATGGACTGCAGCCTACCAGGCTCCTCCATCCGTGGGATTTTCCAGGCAAGAGTACTGGAGTGGGGTGCCATAGGTGCAGAGACCAGAATTGCTTTTCCACTAGCTCCTCCTACATCAAGCAGTGGCTGAAGGCCAGGGGCGATAGGGGTTGAGAAAAGTAATCAAGAGACGTGGGGACGACACCGTTTTCGCTTCATCCCGTCTAGGCGAAGCGGTTTCACCTGGGCAAAGGGAAGGAAGCGACGGCCGGCGAGCCTGCCTGCGGGCCAGGCTGGTGAGAGTTAAGCCGGGAGCAGCAGGTTCCCCCCACCCGCAGCTGCAGGGCAAGCCTGGGGTCTCCGCAGTCCTTGCTGTGGACGGGACAAAGGATTGAAAAGGGACACGGAACTTGGGGCATGTGGCGAGCACCGGGAGTGTCGACCGGCTGAGCAGGAAGCCGGCGCCGGTAGAGGCCTGAGGGGAGGACGCACATGGCCGGCGGCGGCGCTAACAGCGGGCGGAGGGACGGCCTGGGGACGCGGTACCTGCGGTCGGGCGGCGGCTGCTGCTTCCGCGAGCCTCCTTTGCCGGCCAGGAGCCGGCAGTGCCCTCGCCCTCGTCCTCGCCCACCTCTCTCACAGCTTTTTTCCCTCTTTCACCCCGCTTTCCCCATCCTCATCAGGAGCTCCAAAATACAGTATACTAACGTATATATATGGAATTTAGAAAGATGGTAATGATAACCCTGTATGTGAGACAGCAAAAGAGACACAGATGTATAGAACAGTCTTTTGGACGCTGTGGGAGAGGGAGAGGGTGGGATGATTTGAGAGGATGGCATTGAAACATGTATAATATCACATAAGAAACGAATCACCAGTCCAGTTTCGATGCATGATACTGGTTGCTTGGGGCTGGTGCACTGGGACGACCCAGAGGGATGGTATGGGGAGGGAGGTGGGTGGGGGGTTCAGGATGGGGAACACGTGTATACCTGTGGCAGATTCATGTTGATGTATGGCAAAACCAATACAATATTGTAAAGTAATTAACCTCCAATTAAAATAAATAAATTTATATTTTAAAAAAAGTGTAAAGGAGTATGGAAAATTAGCTTAAGTAATTTAGTCTACTTAGCCCAATTACCATTTCATCATGTAATCAATATAAAATTATCAATGAGAAATTAAAACATTTTTCACACTAAAAATAATAAAGAGTTTATCCAGAAAATCACTTTTGGTGTCAAATCTCTAGGTATTAGTAAAAAGTTGCTTTGCTTGACCTAGTACTTATGTGTATGCCTTTCTCAGTCCCACCAGGAAAAGCTGAAGCAGGATAAGTCTTAATAGTAAAGCCTTAATCAACTTCTGTGACTAGAACTATGAATCATAAGAGCACTGGAAATTGAGGTACTCTTGAGTGATTTGGACAAGTCAGTGTTTATCTCGCATTTTCAGTGTTTTGCTGCTGTTGTTCAGTTGCTAAGTCATTCCTGAGTCTTTGCGACCCCATGAACTGCGCTATAAAAGGCTTCCCTGTTCTTCACTATCTCCTGGAGTTTGTTCAAACTCGTGTCCATTGAGTCAGTGATGCTGTCCAACCATCTGTCGCCCCCTTCTCCCCTTGCCCTCAATCTTCCCCAGCATCAGGGTCTGTTCCAGTGAGTTGGCTCTTCACATCAGGTGGCCAAAGCATTAGAGCTTCAGCTTTAGCATCTGTCCTTCCAATGAATATTCGGGGCTGATTTCCTTTAGGATTGACTGGTTTGATCTTCTTGCTGCCCAAGGGACTCTCAAGAGTCTTCTCCAGCACCACAGTTTGAAAGCATCCATTCTTCGGCTCTCAGCCTTCCTTATGGTCCACCTCCCATATCTATATCTGTATTGGAAAAACCATAACTTTGACTATACAAACATTTGTTGTTAAAGTGATTGATGTCTGTTCTTTTTAATATGTTGTCTGTTTATCATAGCTTTTCTTCCAAAGAGGAATTTCTAGCTTTAATTTTTTTTTAATTTACCTCTCCCTTTGTTATTATATTAGAAAGTTTTCTCTTTTATGTTTATTTCCTAAACTCTTCTGACTGAGGAGATTAGAAGTAATTGATAGGTGACACAACCATCTCAAATTAGAACCATCTCCCACTGGTTGTAACTACATCTGCAGTGTCTACTTTTTTTCACTTCTATTTTAGGTCTAATTTGTGTTGCTATAGACTAGGCTGGAATATAGGCAGCATAGCTGTATAGACATTGTTTAGTTTGAAAAAATCATAAAATGGCTGATTTTCTGAAACAAGTACCTTTTTTTTTTTTTTTTTTTCTGGTCTTTATCAATTTGTTGTTGTCGTTCTCTGAGTCTGTGTCTCCATTGCTGCCCTGCAGAAAATTTCATCAGTGCCCTCTTTCTAGAGTCCATGCTACTTCTTATTGGTAAGAAACCTGTCAGTTCTTCCCCATGTGTACTAAATTGCTTCCGTAGTGTCCAACTCTTTGTGATTCTATGGACTGTAGCCTGCCACTCTCCTCTGTCCATGGGATTCTCCAGGCAAGAACACTGGAGTGGGTTGCCATGCCCTCCTCCAGGGGATCTTCCAGACCCAGGGATTGAAACAGCATTTCCTGCATTAGCAGCTGGATTCTTCTTTACTGAGTCACAAGGGAAGCCTATAATATACTACTCTATCACCACTTACTTCAGGGGAAGTGGGATACAGATGTTGCCCACTCTGAATACTTCAATGACTTTGTACCTGTCTAGAAAGGAAAGACAGTGTTCCCAAATTGCCCCACTAGGGTAGACAGTCTGTTTTCACCCATTCCAGTGGCTAATCCTTTTGCTGGTTCTATGGCTGCACAAAGAATTAATACTGTGCATTCATTAAATAGGATGGATGTGAATGAGCACAAACCTGATCTCACAATTCATGAACATGCAGGGCACCTATTGTTCTAGGTACTCGCCCATCAGAGCATCATTTAGCTACCTCAGTGACAGAAGAGCTACAAATGGCAAGTTGCTTCCAAAAAAGTGTAAATTTAAGGATTTTCAGCCAGATGTTCTAGGTTTTTTGCATTAGATAAATTTTACTTCTTCAGTCTTTCTCTGAACAGTAGAAATGTCAGCACCTTTGAAAAGGTCATCCTGACTTTCACTTAGTCAAGAATGAAAAAAATATAATGACTCTAGGGTCTTTTTAAAACTTCATTTGCCTCCTAAAATTTTCAGCACTTGTAAACAGTAATCTAATTTGTTAGGTGGAGTGTTTTTCTCTATTTTGACTTGCACATAATAAAAAAGAAAATTGAATCTCAAGTGCTTGAAATTTTCATTATATTTGACCTGAATATATCTTTAGCATCTTTAAATGGCCATTCATTAAGCTAATATTATTAAAGAAATACCATTTTAAATCTTTTCACACACATTTAAATTAGTTAATAGTTAACTCTTATTGACAATAGATCATAAAAACATGATTCTTACTAATACATTTGCTGGTAGATTTTCCTCATTTCCTGGTTTTAGCCCAAGTCTATTGCTAAATTTATAGATACAACATTCATTATAGAGTTTTGTTTATTTGCTGTCTTAATGCTTTAGTTTATGTTCATGAAAACACACTGTGAAATATATTTCATTCCCTGGAAATAAAAGGTATAATTGTTTATAAATCTGTTCTTTGAATACAACAGACATACTTTCCTTTTCTTTATGTATTAGGGTAATTTCATGCAAAATTCAAGGATTAGAATTCTCTTCACATGCATGTTTTTTCATATATCTTCATTTTGACATTAGAGAAGTAGCAATTTTAATCTAAAAATTGTAATTGCTTTCTTGTCTGTGTTCTAAAGTAGAACAAATTTGAAGGGAAGTCACATCTGATTAAAGTATAAACTAACTTTGTTCTCAAAGAACTGCGCTCTTCTAAATGCTCTCATTATTATACATAAACAATCACATTCTCATCCTATTGTCTCTAGTTTAAATGGAGAATCCCATTATCTCTTTTTATCATATCCGAAACTTAGAAATATGTTTGACACAATTATACTGGTAGGGTTCTTCCTACCAGTATTTAACTTATTGTTGAATGCATATATTCTCTGCTAGTTTAGGAAAATATAGAATAGAGAGGGAAAAAAAGAAGATGCTTTAATTTCCCAAATCCTACTGTTTCCCACTGTGGCTTCAACACCTGGTGAGGATACCGAAAAAGTATCTCTCAGTTCTGTGTACCTCATCCAGAGAGAATAATGTAAGACCACTGCTTGTCTGCTTCATTTGACCTTAGACACAAGACTTTCAAACAAAATAGTCAAAGAGCCCCTCTTAGTCCAGCTTCCTATAAATAACTAAACCTGCAAGAAATCTGTGAACCTGACCAAAATGACTTACACCGACAGACTAAAATGAACACTGTAAAGCATTTACAGTATCTAATTACATATGAGGAACCATCCTTGGTACTGGGTAGATCATGATAAGGGCTTCCCAGATGGCTCAGCGTAAAGAATCCGCCTGCAATGCAGGAGATGCAGGAGATGAGGGTTTGATCCCCGGGTCAGGAAGATCCCTTGGAGGAGGAAATGGTAACCCCCTTCCGTATTCTTGCCTGAAATATCTCATGGGCAGAGAAGCTTCGTGGGCTACAGTCCAGAGGGTCACAAAGAGACACAACTGAGCACACACAGATCATGAGAAATCTGTTTCCTTATTTCTAAGGACCGCGCTTAGAAGCCGGTGATCTTGGAGAGTCATACACCCTTAGCTCAGGTTGTCTGAGATACAGTGGGATACCACTGGCTTCTGTGAGAGCCTGTATTACCTGGATATTGGTCTACCTCCTGCTGATGCTCAACAATGGAGTCTTCACTTTTGCAGGTTAACTCAGGCACAGAAGCAAGACACTAGCACTCGTCTTCCTTAAGCACTGGTTTTTCTGGCCCAATGGATATCTGGTCTAAGGAGATGAGCTTTTTTAAAAATTTAGTTGGATGCGGTGCTTTCTTTTTCTGATGCTGCATTCTACCTGTATAGGAAGAATCTTAATGAGAACTGGAAATGGAATCCCTCATTTGTGTAGTTGCCACGACACTTCCTGGGAACGCTATTAATGCATCGTTTTAGAAAGCATAAGCCAGGAGAGACTCGGGACTATTTTTTCATTATATGTGCATTCGTGCATGTTCAGTTGCTTCAGTCATGTCTGATTCTTTGTGACCCTGTGGACTGTCGCCCACCAGGCTCCTCTGTCCTTGGGATTCTCCAGGCAAGAATACTGGAGTGGGTTGTCATGCCCTCTCCAGGGGATCTTCTTGACCCAGGGATGGAACCAATGTCTCCTGGTTTAGAAGTGGATTCTTTACTGCTGAGCCACTGGGGAAGCCTGTTCATTATATAAGATAAACTAATATATGGCCTATGTATAATAAACTAACATTTATGTCACATTAGTTATATAATGAAAAAGTAGGACAACAGGAGAAAAGTAAAGTGAAAAATCTTAAAGCCTAATAATTGCAATAAAAATAAGTAACTTATTTGCATTTTTATATGTAATCGGACAGATTTTTCTTCTATCATAGAATTTTAAAGGGTGCATCGTATGCCCTTGGAGTAACTTTCTATTTTACAGTCAAATTATACCTAATATTTCTAAAACTGTAATGACTCATCTTCTAGCTACATCTGTGTGCATGAATACAATATTTCTCTAGGAATTCTTATCAAAATACTAAACCAATTGTTCCTAACTTGTCCACATTTTAAAAGTTTGGGTGAGTAAGCCAAAATAGTTGTCATCATCTTGATAATGATATTTAAAACATTTTTATTAGAAAATATTTAGAGCTTCCCAGGAAGCGGCAAAAAATAGCACTGAACAGTGTCCTTCATCCAGGTTCCCCCAGTGCTCACATTATATGTAATTACTGCACAATATCAAAACCAGGAAATTCATATTTGTTCAATATGCATATAAAATCCAGTGCCATCCTGTCACATGTGTAAATTTGTGGGACTGTCAATGCAATCAAGACACAAAACTATTGTTTGACCACAAAGATCACCCTCATGTTACCCCTTTGTAGCTACATCCATCACATTTGCCCCACCGACCCTCACCCCTGACAACCACTAATCTGTTTTCATCTATAATTTTGCCATTTCAAAAATGTTATATAAATGGAATCCTACAGCAGGTGACCTTTTGATATTGGCTTTTTTACTTCACAAAATGCCCTTGAGATCTATCCAAGGTATTGTGTGTCTCAATAGTTTGTTCCTTTGCCAAGCAGAGGTCTTTTTTGATTTATCTATTTTAGTGCCTTTGTGTGTTTCTCAGTCTGAAAGCAAGGTGTTGGCAGGACTGTGCTCCCTCCCAGGGCTCTTAGGGAATTTTTCTTTGATTCTTCCAGCTCTTGGTGGCTGCTTGCATTTTTTGGTTTGTGATTAAATACCTCCAATCTCTGCTTCCACAGTCACATGGTCTTCTCTGTTTGTGTCTCTCTATGTGACTTTTATGAGGACACACGTCATTGGATTTAGGGTCCATCCTAGGAAATCCAGGATGACCTCAACTTAAAAGCCTTAATTTAATTACATCTGAAAGATGTAATTTTTCCATGTAAGGTTCTACTGACAGAATCTGAGATATATATTTATGGGGGACAACATTCAATACACGGCAAGGGGTTGAAGTATTCATCTTCCTGCAGACAGGGAAGCACAGTTTTCTAACTGGCTTCACAGTTTTCATCTTTGCTAACCTACTAAAGGGCTTTCCTTGTGGCTCAGATGGTAAAGAATCTGCATGCAATGCAGGACACCCAGGTTCGATCCTTGGATCAGAAAGATCCCCTGGAGAAGGGAATGGCTATCCTCTCCAGTATTCTTACTTGGTGAATCCCATGAACAGAGGAGCCTGGCAAGCTACAGTCCATGAGGTTGCAAAGGAGTCAGACACAGCTTAGCGACTAAACAACAACAACACTGAATATTTGCTTTCGGTTTTTAAAAATTTTCCATGTGTTAAATAAATTTGATTGTCAGTCATGCATTCTTGAAAACATTTTTGAAAATTGTCATGTACACTTTAATTTCCATGGATATTTTGCAATGTTTTTGTGTAATTTAATCTAAACATTTTTCTTCCTTTGCAATTCCTCCATCTGTTCATTTCTGAAATATGTTTCCACATTTCTAATATTTCATACCAAATTTTCCACATAAGAAAAAGAAGAAGAAATTTGAGTTCATAAATTTAAGATTTTTTAATTTGTTTTCCCTTCTCAATTTTGGAATAGGGCTGGTAATTCTTCTATATAGAAATTACTTGGATTTATCATAGAGAAGAAAGTACAAGGGAAAGCCAAGGAGATATAAAATTCAAAGAGCAATATTTACAAATTTTGAGAAACAACCATCTCTCAAACACTTATGAGAGCAAAGCTCCCTTCAGTTTTTCTTTTAGACTCTACTAAGACAGACACTTTGGCCACCTGATGTGAAGAACTGACTCATTTGAAAAGACCCTGATGCTGGGAAAGATTGAAGGAAGGAGGAGAAGGGGGTGACAGAGGATGAGATGGTTGGATGGCATCACCGACTCAATGGACATGAGTTTGAGTAAACTCTGGGAGTTGGCAATAGACAGGGAGGCCTGGCGTGCTGCAGTCCATGGGGTCACAAAGAGTCAGACACGACTGAGCGACCGAGCTGAACTGAAGACAGACAAAACTAGTGATATTATTATTAAGAGACTTATGAGAAAAGCAGAAACTATTCAATAATAATATATTTTTAAATATACTCTTTACAAAATGTATTTATTTCTGGCTGTGCTGGGTCTTTGTTGCTACATGAGCTTTTCTGTACTTGTGGTGAGTGGGTGCTACTCTCTGGTTGCGGTACATCGGCAGTCATTGCAGTGGCTTCTCTTGTTGCAGAGCATGGGCTCTAGGCTGCATGGGCTTCAGAAGTTTGCACACATGGGCTCCGTAGTTGCGGCTCCTGGGCTCTAGAACACAAGCTCAGTAGTTGTGGTGCATGGGCTTAGTTGTTCCTTAGCATGCTGGATCTTTCTGGATCAGGGATTGAACCTGTGTCTCCTTCATTGGCAGGTAGATTATTTACCATTGAGCCTCCAGGGAAGCCCAAGAATAATACTGATAACAAATTGATAATCAACAATATCTTCTTGGGATTATCATCCATTCTATTAATAAAAACCCAAGAAAAGCAAATTAACTTAAATGTCTGGCTTTATCTAACATTTAGATTTGTATGAGTTTAACTTAAATATAATTAATACTTTAATTTATTTAAATGGCATTTAATCTTTATTGTGGTAATGATTTCATCATTAAATCATTAAGCTGTATACCTTAAACTTATACAAGAGTATATGTCAATTGTAGATGAATTAATCAAGAAGGAGAAATAAAATAGTTAAAAAAATAAAATTTCAGAGTCTTTTCATATTTATGTATGTAATCACATAACTATATAGAAGAAAGCTGAGGGCTTGGGAGGTGCAAGGCACATGGTTTGTGGAAAGAGGAGAGGCTTCCCAGGGTGATATGTATAAATCCCAGACCCATTACTGTTTATCTGTGTGTCAAAGGTAAATTGCTTACTCTGAGCTTCAATAAAAATCAAAAATATCATAATACCTTCATTGATCAAATGAAGATGTCAGTAATGTCTACCTTACAGCCTCCTCTTTATTGTTGTTGAGGAAGCTGATTACGTTCCTATGTGCTTTATGCATTAACACTTGCAGATTTATTCTTGTATGTGAAAACACAGGGGTAGAATTGTATGAGGAAAACTAGTCTAGAGATAATGGCTTACAGGACAAAAAATGTCTCAAGGATGTTGGATATCAGGGGCAAAATTTGCTGGGATCAGAAACTTGAAATCAAGAATGAAGATGCCTCATCACACCAGGGTCAGAATTTCAATAAGTAGATGGGTTGTTCGTCCTTACGAGATAGGACAAAACATAGAAATCCAATGAAAATCTACATGAGATATTCTACCCATGAGATATTTAGAGAGATATCAGTATATGTTAATGTTTGCAAATGTTCATTTTCTTTCATTAGATCTAAAAGTTGGAAGAATACAAAGGATAGTGAAAAATAAAGAATTCTGCCTTCCCTGACTATAGGGATTGCATTTTTCAATTACCCACAGGGAAGGGTTCATCAACACTGGCTCCATTCCAATGTATATCACCCTCCAAGTGATACTAATCGACATCTGCTTTCTCTCTCACCTTTTCCTCTTACTTGTGACAGCATTCGTACAGGTGAAAATAAAATTGGGTTTTAAGTAAATAAGCTGGAGGCTTGACAAAAATTTCTGTAACTATGTGCACTAATACCTTTCTCTGCAGTATGTTTCAGAACAAATGAGTTTTCCCTGAGTATCTGAATCTTTCTTCCAGGGGTGAGCTCGCTGTTTGTAACAGAAAGAGCCTAGAGCCAACACCTCCACAGTCCTGTGACCTGATTGTGCAAAATCACAATTGCCTCCTGAATATTCTAAGTCTGAAGCTACAAAGAAGCAGAGGTAGAAGATGATTCCAAGATTTCTTTAAGGGGCCTATGCTAGTGTACCCCTCTATGTTTGGGGGTATACGTGTTAAACAGCAAATTAAAAAAATAAAACTGTTTTCAAAGCTGTACTGTTAACAATTCATGCATGGCTTCAGAGGGGAAATTATGAACAGAAAATCATCTATCCCAAACCTGCTTTGTGTATACTTTTTGGCAACTCAAGTGGTTTCTCCCTGTGAAATCAACACTGTTCAGGATTGGAGGAGGGTTGGTGATTAGCCAGGGTTTGGATTTCTCTGGGGGAGGAACTTTGATTTAGAACAAGGTGGACTACATCAACAATCAATAAAACAAGACCCTCAATTAAATAGAATGGGGAAACCAGAAGGGAGATCTGTCATATCCTGAAATAATAGCTTTGAACAAGAAAAGAGGGCTTCCCAGGTGCGCAGTGGTAAAGAATCCCCCTGCCAGTGCAGGAGATGAAAGAGAAACAGGTTCAATCCCTGGGCAGAAAGATCCCCTGGAAAAGAAAATGGCAACCAACTCCAGTATCCTTGCCTGGTAAATCCCAAGGACAGAGGAGCCTGGCTGGCTATCGTCCATGGGGTCACAAAGAGTCAAGACACAAATGAGTAACTGAGCATGCACTCAGTAGGAAGTAGAAAGATTCTTCGTGACCAGTAAGGACTCAGCCAGGAAAAGCCACAGACTTTTTGCTGAACATAGTCCTGCCAACTTGCTTTCTCTGCTTTGAAAGGACCCTTCCCTTGCCTTGGGGGAACTGCACGTGGCTCACCATGGGTACAGACCCTGAATCACAACTCTCTGATTCCAAATAAACCCATCTTTGCTGGAGAAATATCTGGCATTCTATTTGCTTCAGGTCAACAAAAGCTGCCATTTAATTATAGCATATTTATTTTGTATCTGTTACTTACATTATCCTTTTAAAGTATAATTGGATATATAATATAATCCATTGTAGTTATTGTTAGTATTTACACTAATATTTGTGTGTGTCAGTCGCTCGGTCATGTCCAACTCTTTGCAACCCCATGACCTGTAGCCGGCCAGGCTCCTCTGTCCATGGGATTTTCCAGGCAAGAATACTGGAGTGGATTGCCATTCCCTTTTCCAGGGGATCTTCCCGACCCAGGGATTGAATCTGGGTCTCCTGAATTGCAGGCAGGTTCTTTACCATCTGAGCCACCAGGGAAGCCCACACTAATATTTAGCACCATTAATATAGTTGTTCAGTAGCTCAGTTGTATCTGACTATTTGTGACCCCATGCCCTGTAGCACGCCAGGCTTCTCTGTCCTTCACCATCTCCAGAGTTTGCACTAACTCATGTCCATTGAATCTGTGATGCCATCCAACCATCTCACCCTCTGTTGCCCCTTCCCCTCCTGCCCTCTACCTTTCCCAGCAGAAGGGTCTTTTCCAGTGATGTAGTAGCACAGAATAATTTAACATATTCATTTGTCATCCTTAAAGGAAGTTCAGAAGAGTGATCTCAGTTGATAAGATACTTAAAGAGAGCAATTTTAATGGACTAGGAGGTGACATGATGCCAGCCAGGGTCTCTCAGGTGGCAAGAAGATATCATTCATTGGCAGAAGTGTAAAATGATAAGAACACAAAACCACTAGTCCTTTGACATGTTAACCAGATATAGCTAGACCATGACAGCACAGGATTCTCACACACAATATCAATGCTTACAACCTGCTTGCCATGTTAGTAAATATATGTCAATATCCTGCCATGTTAGTAAATATATGTCAATATCCTGACAGTTTAAAGAGTCTCTTACCCCACTTGATCTGGTTTAGAGCACAAAAAGAAAATTAAAATATTTATTCACTATTCGAGAAATATTTATTACAGTTCTATTTCTAGGCTGGCACAGCACTCAATTGAGAAGGACCAATGGGGATAAAGATCAGACCAGACCAGAAGAAGACCAAGCCTCTGCTCTCAAGGGACTTTTGGAATATAATAGAGTGTATATTTTTGTCTACATTTAACAGAGTTCTAATCAGAACTGCTTTCTCTTTGGGACCTTATGTTCAGGAAAATTCATACAACAGGGTAATTCAATGCAGTCTTAGGAAGGAATTATTTTGACTCTATTATTTTGTTAACATAGGCTTTTAGAGATCAATCATGCAAGTATGCCTATTTATTTGCTTCAAACCAGGCTATATTATATGGTGAGAATCATATTCAAAGGACCAAATGGAAATCAGGGACTGATTGATAGCCTATATTATCAGTTTGTTTTTCATACTTCCGTCCTAAAAGCCATTTTCTTTTTTTTTTTTTTTTTCACTTTTGAAAGAAAAGCTTTATTAATTTTAAAAGTATGACTAATTTGTATGTAAATTGTGGCCGCGGTATTGAGGCCTCGGGCAGAAACTTACGTGGCCAAAAAAGGGAAAATCCAGGGAACTTCCCTGGGGGTCC
The DNA here is from genome assembly GCA_935064755.1 of Tragelaphus eurycerus. Lineage (NCBI taxonomy): Eukaryota > Metazoa > Chordata > Mammalia > Artiodactyla > Bovidae > Tragelaphus > Tragelaphus eurycerus. The sequence goes on from CAKXYN010000557.1 coordinate 43,962, forward strand.
AGTGGTTAAGACTCCACGCTTCCAATGCAAGGAGCGCAGGTTCGATCCCTGGTCAGGGAAGTGAGATCCTGCCTGGCGTTTCCTTCCCCGCAACCCAAGCAAAATCCAGAGCACGTGACCTATAGAACAGGTTCTTGGCAAAGAGATGGCATCACCTTTACAAGATTTTAACCCCAAGTATACACGACGCATAATGACGCAAATATTAAGACTGGAAGGCTCCCCCAAAATTCAAGTAGATGTCCAAAGAGTCAATGCGTGTTCATACATTTTTCAAAATTCAGACCACCTAAGCCATGCATGCCACAGGATCAGATACGTGTAACTTCATATACATATCTCATAAAATGTTCCATTAGCGCAATAAGTAAAACACAAATAATCTGCGGCTTCGGAAGGGGAAAAGATAACGTAGGTCAAGAGCGAGAAATACTGAAACCGCGGCATCAAACGGGAAGGATTAAACGGGAACCTAGCACGGGGTTGCAGCTCTTACCGGACGCGGTGCAAACCCCAGGCAAGAGAAGGCGGCAAAGGAGAGCAGAGACGGCGGCTCAGGGAGAAGAGGCACCGCTTCCCGGTCGCACCACACCGCCCGGCAGCCCCCGGCTTCCCATTCATTCCCCGCCGTCTCCAGGTGGCGGCCGCCGCGTTCTCCGCCCGGAACGGCGGTGCACTCACCAGTTCGGGAGCACGACCTCGCGACGTCGCGGGCCGCCGAAGCCGCCGCCAGGAGCCGGGGGGACAGGAGCCGCGGGGCGGCCGTGGGCGAGAGGGGCGGCGCGGCGGCGGCGGCGGCGGCGGGCCGGGCGGGCGGCGCAGGCCGGGCGCGTCCCTCTGCAGCAGGGCGGAGCAGAGCCGCCGCGGGCTCTGATACATGCCGGGCGCCGCCGCCAAAACCGCCGCGGCCCCTCGCGCGCCCCACCGACCTGCCGGCCCCACCGAGGCGGGCAAGCCCAGCAGACTCTTGGGGCCGTCCGAGCAGAGACTCCGGGGCTCCTTCTCTTCCAGCCGCGGCCCGGGTGAAGGTCGCAGGCAGACGAGCCCGAGACGGCGCGAACGAAGCTGCGGATGCTGTGAAGCGGGGGCGCTGTCTGCCGCGGGCCGGCTGGAGCTGGAGGGTAACCGGCGAGCGCAGCGCGCTGACAAAGCGGGCGCTACCAAGCGAACCAGGGTGGGGATGTCCATGGGACCTGCGCCCGGCGCGACCTGGCAGGGATTCGTAGAACCGGCGTGATCCTGCTTCGAGAGGACGCAGATCTTCAGCCGTTTATAGGGTGGAGGCTCTGGGAGGTCCAAGCAAGCCATTTTCATTATATAAAAATTCAGCATCTGTTAGGCTATGCTGTGATAACCATGTTGTGCAGATAACAAACATGTTCGGCATAGAGCTGCAAAAAAATCTTTCCTAGATAACTCAGATGAGTACACGGCTTATAATAACACAGGTGGAGAATTTGGTCAAGAAAATGCAATTATTCTTGAACTAAAGGTCACAATTCTTCATATGGTGATAACTTCCTTATTATTCTTCACACTGCAACTAATCTTACCAACTCATTAAAAACATTTATCATTTCTTAATCAGTGAAAACATTGATGAAAAACATATACTTCTATCTTTCACAGTTGGACAAATTTACTCAATAAAAAAAAACACCCTCAGTAAATATTTCTTCAATAACTTAATTTATTTTCAAGACACCTGATTTTTCTCATTTTTTTTTCATTTTAAGAGGGGAAGAAATGGAAATAAATGGATAACTTCTTCTGAGATACTGTATTCACATTGTAGCTTGCAGACTACGTTTTATTTAAAATTTCATTATGTGTGTTTTATAGCTAACCAGAGCTTTGGACTTGAGAAATATTTTACCTAATTATCTTAAGTTTTATAATCACATAACCATAAACTATGGATTTAACAAGAACTGGGAATTAAGTAAACTTTATTTTATGCTGTCCTGGTCTCATGATCAAACATTTTAGAGAAGTGATTGCAGGTTAAATGAAGATCAGTCTATGTAGATTTTTGAAAGGAATTTAACATGAAAACTGGAGGAAGCTAAAGTGAAAGTGTTAGCTGCTAAGTCCTGTCTGAATCTTTGCGACTCCATGGACTGTAGCCCACCAGGCTTCTCTGTCCATGGGATCTGCCAGGCAAGAATAGTGGAGTGGGTTGCTGTTTCCTCCTCCAGGGAAGCCCCAATAGGAGGAGGAATGTGTGTTAAAGATGCAAAGTGACCCTACACGAGAAAGCCACTTTCTACTGCCCTTCCTAGGATCCTTCCCACAATCTATGATCCAAATAGTTGGACATGACTGAACAACTAACACTCTTCACTACCTTCTTGGTACAGCTCCCCTCCACTTCATATTGATAAACTCAGATTAAAGACCGTAGTATAATTCCCCAAACCTTTGGTTTACTTCTTCAAACCTTTTTAAGCCCAAGCTCATATGACTCTTAGCAATTCTTTTTTCTGTTTCCCTTTAACATCAAAATCTGCCACATATTTTACACTTATTATCAGCTTTTATATGCTGTTTTCCTTCATGTTGTGTTGTCTTCTTAAATAAGTTTCAAGCTCATCATAGGCTTAGATGAAATCTGTTCTTGTGTTATTAACATCCCAGAAGCTATTATAGCTAACAACATAACAGGTTTTAAGGCTTATAAAAGAGACTCAGATTCACATGTTTACTGATTAATTTAACCTCTCTCCTCCTGATTTTTTTTATATTTCTGGAAAATATGATGGCTGACTAAAACCACAATTTAGGTGACTAATATTTACTCAATTTACTAATTCTGCTCAGTATGTTATTGTCAATGAGACCTGTTTGTAAGGAAGATATTTACTTACAACAATCCTATTTTATTAAAATAAGGATGAAGTAAACTGGATTCAACTGGATGCAAAAGAGGTGTAATTTAGAAACTAGAGCTTAAAGGACAAATAAAAATTGTCTGAATGGACTCCTTATCATGTTCCAGTGGAATTCTGTTTCCACCAGTCAGTTTTACATCTAATAGTTTAGTCCTGAAAGTCTGTCAGTGATCAGTGGGTCCACATGAGGAGTTTAATTTCTCTGACATACTCCTCTGGGAATTATCACCACAGTTTATTTGTGATGATTAAACGGTTCTATGGAATTTCTAAGATGTGTATTGGTTTCTCTTTATCTTCTCCCAATCTAATGTGTTCCTTCTGGAGATTATTTCTGATGGAGTTTTACAGCTTAGTTACACTGGTTCTTGTGTGTTGTTTAATAATGCTGGGCATTTTTAGTTTTTCTTTTATTGGAAAAATATTCACTTTTTCTTATGAAAACTGAGATAAAAATCAGCCTTTTAAAATGATCTGTGTTGAATCAATATGTGATGAAAATGCTCAAAAATATGAGATCATAGTTGATTCTGTCAGTGTATTGAGGTAAGCCTTCTATTTGCACATGTGGCTGTGATATTTCTCACATTACTGAACAATCATCATAAAAATGAAATAAGGCAGCAGTGAGAAGTTTCTCAGTAAAGTAAAAGATCTAGGCTGAGGGGTTAGAGGAAGGAGGAGAAGAAAAGACAGAGAACACTCTGTCTTCCATTTTCTCCAGGTCTAAATGTGCCTGGGTCTTGAAAGAAGCCAAAGGCATTGGCTCTGGCCTGCCCACTCCTGCCTAGCTCAACCCCTGATGAAAATGTTCTCTTGCATTCTGAGAAGTGTCCCTGGGAGGATTTCTTTGCTATCTTTGTTTTTTTTTTTTTTTTTTTTTCATAAAAAGTCATTTTATTTTAAATATAGCAGTATGTACATGTCAATCCCAAAATCCCAATCTAGTCCCCTCTTGCTCCAGGTAACCATAAATTCCTTCTCTAAGTTTGTGAGTCTGTTTCTATTTTGTAAATATATCATTTCATATTGTAAATGAAATCATTTTCATTTCATTTTTATATCATTTCTTTAGATTCTGAATATAAGTGATACCATGAACTCTGTCTTTCTCTGACTTACTTCACTTCGTCTGATAGTCTCCAGGTCCATCCATGTTGCTGCAAGTGGAATTGTTTCATCCTTTTTAATATTCCTTTGTGTATATGCACCACATCTTCATTATTCATTCCTGTGTCAATGGACATTTAGGTTGCCTCCATGTCTTGGCTATTGTCAACAGTGCTGCAGTGAACATTGGGCACATGTGTCTTTTTGAACCATGTTCTTCTCCAGATGCAGGCCTAAGAGTGGGACTGCTGGAACATATGGTAGCTCTACTTTTAGTTTTTTTAAGGCCCTTTCACACAATTCTCCATAGGGGCTGTATGAGCCTTAACTCTCAAGGGTACCAGATTGGTCCACAAGGCATCAGAGCCCCCTCTGGTGGCTACTGATGGCTCCTGCAGACCCTGGCCATATCCACGTTCTCTGCCAGGGACCACCATTTCTGCTACTAAGAGGCTGCTTAGCAGGGACTCTGCTAAGAGGGCTGCTACTGGGGGGACCTCTGTCTCCAGATCTCCTGAGGGCTGTGGGTACAGAATGGTCTGAGACAAAGGAGAGGGGCTCTTTTATTATTCCAGAATCAAATATTATATATGAATAGTAGTACTTATGCCTGCAATGACACTTTGTCTGCTATGTCCCTTTCTAGTTTGCTCACCAACACATGTCTAATATTAAGAACTGGAATAAATTCAAGTAACAGACATCATGATGGGAAAGACTTGGTCCTGGGTTAAGCTTATCTGGTCTGGCTGCCTCTCTTTATGTTGTGTCCTCTTCAATGAGGATTCTCTATGCTTCCTATAAAAGCTGTGTTTTAGCCAGGTGTTAATCTCATGTGAACCAGTAAGCTATGCCTGTCTAAGTCTCAAAGTGGCATGATCCATAGGCTCCTGTCCAACCTAGAGCTACAGATCTGTTCAGGCCAGCAGTGCTGATTTAAGTCCTCCTAATCAAAAACATTATTTGGGTATTTTTCCTAGTTCCTCAAGAAAAAAAAAAAAATTGTGCACTCTGCCACAACCCTGACAGTTGCACATTTTTCACATTTATTTTCTACTTTCATTTTTAGAAACCTCTGGTCCCTGGAGAGACACAGATTCAGGGCCCTCATAGACAGCATCACTTGTGTCCTGCTATGCTGACAAATGACAGTCTTAGCCTAGAACAAATAAAATTCTGCTTTATCAGACTCTACCCTCAGTCAGTATATACTTATTATGTGCATGCATGCGTGCTCAGTCATGCCTGACTCTGCGACCCCGTGGACTGTAGCTCACCAGGCTCCTCTGTCCATGGGATTTCCCAGGCGAGAATACTGGAGGGGATTGCCATTTCCTTCTCCAGAGGATCTTCTTGACGCAGGGATTGAATGCACATCTCTTGGGTCTCCTGCACTGGCAGGCAGATACTTTACCACTGTGCCACCTGGGAAGCTCTACTTATTAAATTTATAATGAATAACTAAATGCCAAGTAAATTTTTTAAAATGGTCATTGTTGGATCAATGCTGAAAGTACACCATGATTCAGTGTTTCTAATTAATCATATTTTATGCACATAAAATGTTTTTTTCAAACAAAATAAAAACAAATGGTAACCTAATTAATAAGATCATTGTGATTATTGAATGTGATTACATGTGGAACACACTGACAAAAAAAGGAGTGCTTAATTATTTTTATGTGTTTTGTTAACATTTTTGTGGTTTCTTAATTGTGCAAGTTTCCAAATCAAAATAATTTGCTTTGGAGTAAGTGTTCTCTACCCTCTTCCATTTTCTACAGTCTTGAAAGAAATCTGTAATATATGCATTGGTCAGCATTCAATTATACATATGAGTGGAAAAAATTATCCCATTAATATGATTAAAACTATCCAGTAGCAAACCTCCCACATAACCGCTGCATTCTGATTTGACAAAATGACTAAATATGACAACTCAGTGTTTATTCTTCTTAGGAAAAAGGGGGAGAGGGTATAAGTGGAGGTTTGTGTTTTTGGTTTGTGTTTAGCCGCTCAGTCGCATCCCATTCTTTGTGACCCTTTGAACTGTAACCCACCAGATTCTTCTGTCCACAGGATTTCTCAGGCAAGAATACTGAAGTAGGTTGCCATTTTCCTCCTCCAGGGGATATTCCTGACCCAGGGATCAAACCCAAGTCTCTTTCATTGCAGGTGGATTATTTACCCACTCAGCCAGCAGGGTGGAAGATGGGTACTTAATTCTTGTTCGTGTGTACTAATGATAAGATTGAACAATTACAAATTAGTGTTAATAAGGAACCAAATTTGTAATAAAAATATGATTGTAGACAGTACATATGCATATATGTGTGTATATATATATATATATATATTAATTTTAATCATCGTGACAAACTTGTGAGCAAATGAGATGCAGTTAAAATTCAGATCTTCCTATTTTCCTATACTTACCATGTTTATCTTAGATATCTCTTAAAAAGTAAGATGCCTGTAGCAGAATACAGGAGTTTTACCCAGAACAGCAAGTCAGCTTTGTACCTCCTCTGTATTAGCACAAAAGTCAGGATATAAAAATAAATTACATGAATAAACTGGATCCATTTAGACTAAATCACCTTCAAAAAAAGTACCGCTCTGAAAATAACACAATAGAAATATAGGCTACTCAGGATACTAGTACTCAAAATATCAACATTTAACAAAAACAAAATGTGAGTGATAATAGTGTCCACATTTGTTACGGTTTAGTTTTGCTGAGAGGTGAAGCTAAATTAATCATGATATTTAGCTTAAATTCTCAAAAGTTCCCATTACCATTTCTTTAGCTTTTAGCATTAATATTTCACATGCATTTTATATTGGGAAATTATGTCAGAGAAACTGCTACTATGAAAAATATTTTTTTACTTTGAAAATTAACCTATATAGTGAGTAATGTGAAGACCACTATTTTAATTTTTCTTCATAATTACTTCTTAAATTTTACATGACCACTAAATTGCTATTGCACATCTAAGGAATGAGGATAGCTGTTCATAATGGGCAATGGATCTCTTAGAAGTGAAATTTTGAGACTTACAAGATAATAATAAGGAAAGTCAGAATGTTATAAAAAATAACTCATACTATACTGAGTGTGTACATACTTTTGTGTTGTCGGGGTTGTTGTTGTTGTTCAGTTGCTCAGTTGTGTCTGAGTCTTTGCAATCCCATGGACTGCAGCATGCCAGGCTTCCCTGTCCTTCACCGTCTCCCAGAGTTTGCTCAGACTCACGTCCATTGAGTCAGTGATGCCACCCAACCATCTCATCCTCTGTCGTCCCCTTCTCCTCCTGCCCCTAATCTTTCCCAGCATCTGGGTCTTTTCCAGAGTTGGCTCTGCACATCAGGTGGCCAAAGTATCGGAACTTCAGCTTCAGTATCAGTCCTTCCAATGAATATTCAGGGTGGTGGGGATAGATGACAAAAATGTGTTTAAGCAACAAACTTTTTGTGTAATTGTACTACATGTTTTTTAAAGACAGCCTTGAGCATAAACTTCAAGAGTTTTTGTTAGAACTTTCTTACCTCAAATGCATTTGCCAGACATAAATGTAAGTAAATCACAACAAGAGAGCAATTTTTAAAAAATCTCTACTATCTCTGGAGTTTATCATTAACCATAGGCTAAAGATGACTCCCCAAAGGGAAATAAAATAATAGTGCTATTCAATTGGCATCTTTGTTGCCTGGATAACAGCAGAATCTCCTGAAATAAACATTCTTCTCAGGTGTCCACACCTACTCATTTACCCTCATGGCAGAAGATTGAAAGTTTTTGTTTAAATTAATGAAGTTTTCCTCAAAGTGAAAATTTCCTTGATATCTTGTTTAACACTTTTTTCCTTATCAGTGATTTTAAAATGTATGTCAAGTACAGTTGAGACATGTTCTTAAGGATGAATTCTTGTAGGAATCACTTAAGAAGATAACAAATTTCTAGAAAAAAAGCAGTCGTATGAACAATGACAAGTTTAAGATAATATTTTCAAGTTGGATGAAAAATTCCCAGGCTATGTATTCTGTATATGAACACCTTATAAACAAAAATAGAGGAATGAGAAATATATGTAATTAAATGGCATGAAAATACTATCTTAAAAAGTCATAATGTATTAGCTCTATCAGAACATTGTATTTTCCATTTAGTTTATAAATATATTATTTCTTGCTGGATACTCTTTTTATTATTAGAATGAGTCCTTCTTTATCCAATTTGATGCTTTTGAAATAATAACAGCATGAAAGCAAATATGTAAAGCAAAATTTTATGAATAAATATAAATTGATAAGTTTATAATTACTGTGGATGTTTTAAAAACACTGTTTTAAAGAAAGATCTTTTAGAACAAAATAATGTTCAATGCTACAATAAAATCTATCAAAATTTAATAATAGTTATTATTGAGCCTGATAAATAGAGAATAAACTTTTTTTAAAAATCAACTTTAAATTAATAGGTTTTAATTTTAATTAACACACCTTTATTAAATGGCAATATAATAAAGGTCTCAGCAGACTTCCAAACATTGCTGTAATACAGAACATTTCCTCTCCTTAACAATTAATTTAATTGTGAAATAAAAATTAAAAAAATTTAAAAACATTAAATGCTCTTCTAAACCCCTCGGGTTTAAAATAATCACATTTTTAAAATAAGTACTAAATAGCAAAAAACTGTAGAATGCAGTTAAAATCTTTTATTAAAGTGCACTTATATCTAAACATGCATTTATTTAAATATAGGGAGAAAGTTGATATAAATGTTACAAGTTCAATGTAAGGCAGCTGAAAGGATGAGGTAAATAAAACTAATGGAAAAAGGAATGTTTTCAAGAACAGAAAGTGATGAAACACAAAAAAGATCTGACCCCCAAAAAACAAATACTGCTTTTGGGAAAAAAAATACCAATAAAACAGGCTCCTTTGAAGCAAAGGTTATTAGAAAGGAAAGGAGAAATGATTAAATAGCAATATCAAGAATGAAAATGGAGACATAACCCCGAGTGGAAATTTTATAAATCATAAACAAATGGCTTGTACAATGCTATCACAGTTTATTAGAACATTCCAAAGAACATTCCAAACTTACTCCAAATTTTAACCTTTTTTTTCCTGCATAATAAAATATATTAATTTTATTTTTTACTATAATTCTAACTTTTGGGAAAAAATTATATAATTAATCAGAAAATTTCAAAAGGAAAATTCCTTTAAAAATGTAATATAGAAATCAAATATCTCAAGAAAAGATGCTCCAGTTCAATAAATGTGGCTATTTTTGTCTTCTGTCATTCTTTACTATACCAATAGAGAAATCCAGTTACTGAAGTTACAAACCTTTATAATCATTTATAATCTCTTTCATTCAACTGCAATCGTGTACAAAGGAAACAAAGATTTTTTTTTTCTAACTTCATTCCACAGTCTGATTAAATTATACTTATTAAAATTTTAAAAGTGACAAATAATATAGCTCCTTTCTTTAGAGCTTATGCCATAATCCCATCACAGAGTAGAAGAGACATAATTTATGGGGTTACTAGAAAAAATTATATATATTCAATTTTAGAGAACACTCACGTTCAATACTCAGAAGAAGATTCCTATAACATCTCTGGTGCTTATTTTGTTTTCGCAGATATTAATATTAAACAGTTAACTAGTACTTTTTTAAAAATTCAGTATTCTTGCATCCACTCTAGGATTTTGAAATTGAGTTAGCTGTTGTAGTATAAAGAAAAGTACTTTTCTTTATCTATAAAGGAGTTCACTTTATTGTTTGAATGATGAGGAAAGCAGAAAGGACACCTTGAGTACTCTATTGATGGGAAATGGAGAGTACCAAGGTCTACATTTTCCACAGGTTAGGTTGAATGTTTTGTGGGACCCAATAAAATGCAGTCCTGATTAGGACCTTCCTAAGATCTGTAACTACAATAGTAAATCAATATATCTGAGAGTCTAGAAAATGGACCAAAATATACCCACAGTGGGTATAGTTCCCTTTCCCTCGTGGCTCCAGTGGTAAAAGATCTGGGTTTGATCCTGGATCCGGGAAGATCCCCTGGAGAAGGAAGTGGCAACCCTCTCCAGTATTTCAGTTTCCCTTGTGGCTCAGCTAGTAAAGAATCTGCCTGCAATGTGGGAGGCCTGGGTTCAATCCGTGAGTTGGGAAGATCCCCTGGAGAAGGGAAAGGCTACCCTCTCCAGTATTCTGGCCTGGAGAATTCCATGGACTGTAGTCCATGGAGTCGGATGCAACTGAGCAAGTTTCACCTTCACTTTCCAGTATTTTTACCTGGGAAATCCCATGGACAGAGGAGCCTGGCAGGCTAAAATCCATAGGGTCACAAAAAAGTTAGTTGTACACAACTTAGCAACTGAACAACAAGCTCAAGAGACAGGACAAAGTTACACTTAATTTTAAACCTACAATTAGTTATATTCATTGTTGTTCTATGTCTTAATGCAAACCTGATATTCGTGTGTCTAACTCAACTTAATGTTTTTGTTTTCCCAATCACTGGACCAACGCACTGGACCTGGTCCCTCCATTACACAAGTTCATTGGTCTGTACTTCTTCATAATATTTATCAAAATTGTAATAAGTTTAAAACTGGTCTCGACACACAGAATTCAAGCTTCATAAGGGCAGAAACTGTCAGTTTTGCCCACATTGTATTTTCTGTTTCTAGTAGAGTGCTGTGTATTGATGACTAATCACAATTTTTAAAATTTAATTTTAGCACACATTTTAGGCAACCCACACAACATGTTTTTTCATGTAATATATGCAGTAATATCAAGACTCGAAGGTAGTTGTTACAATCTTCATTGCTTTAATAAAAAAAAAAAAAAAAAAAGAAAGTTCAGCGAGATTAATAAACAAGGTTCCACTCTACAGTCCATGGAATTCTCCAGGCCAGAATACTGGAGTGGGTAGTCTTTCCCTTCTCCAGGGTAACTTCCAGACCCAGGGATCAAACCCAGTTCTCCCGCATTGCAGATGGATTCTTTACCAGCTGAGCCAAAAGGGAAGCCCAAGAATACTGGAGTGAGCCGCCTATCCCTTCTCCATTAGATCTTCCCGACCCAGGAATCCAACCGGGGTCTCCTGCATTGCAGGCGGATTCTTTACCAACTGAGCTATAGGGAAAACCAAAGTTCCACTGTAAGTGACTAAACCACCATTTGATCATTTTGGCTGCTCGTCAAACTTGGACTCATCCCACTAAAACTTTATTTTATATCATGTCTTTAAGGCCTAGAAAGCATTTCTGTATAGTAGCTGCCCAGGAAATAAGAGAAACAATCTCAATAGAGTCTAGGCATTACATCCTAGCCTGCCTGCCTTCCTGCTGGAAGACTCTGGATAGGGAAGTGACTTCTCTGAACCTCCATATCCACATCTGGAAATGAGATGCATTAAGGATGACAATGACTATGAGGGCTTTGGGGCAAACCAAATAAACTTCTTTGTAAGGTAATACTTTACCTGTACTTCCTAAGTGCCAGTCCTGCTCTATATGCTTTGTGCAAAATCTTAGATTTATTCATGGCAAGAACCCTATAATTTATGAGAAAAGGACTATCTATTCCCCAGATTGAATGATAAAGAAACAGGCATGGAGAGATTTGCTTGGGCTTCCCTGGTGGCTCAGTTGGTAAAGAATCCATCTGCAATGCGAGAGACCTGGGTTCAATCCCTGGGTTAAGAAGATCCTCTGGAAAAGGAAACGGCTACCCACTCCAGTATTCTGGCCTGGAGAATTCCATGAACTGTATAATCCATGGGGTTGCAAAAGTTGGACACTACTGAGCAACTTTCACTTTCCAAATTGTGTATCTTGTAATTCACAGGTAAAATTCTTAACAATGACTGATGGAGTGTTGAACAAAACTTAGGTCTTATTTGGTAAAGGAAAAGATGACAAAATAAGTGAATGAATTTAATATTTATGGCCTCATGCCCTCTGAGAACTGAAAATCTACTCACAACCATTTAGGAAAGTAAAACAACAATGAAACATATTTAGAAGATCATTTCACGTTATGATGAGCATATGTTCAGTTCAGTTCAGTTGCTCAGTCATGTCCGACTCTTTGCGACCCCATGAACCGCAGCACGCCAGGCCTCCCTGTCCATCACCAACTCCTGGAGTTCACCCAAACCCATGTCCATTGAGTCGGTGATGCCATCCAACCATCTCATCCTCTGTTGTCCCCGTGTCCTCCTGCCTGACATGATGCTTGCATATTTCTCTTCAATTGTCCAAATTTCCCACCTTCCATCAAAGGCAATAGTTTTTTCTCCCCTAACTAATTTTTCTCTAGCAAAAATAGTACTAACTGGTAACAGCATCTTTTAGGTAACAAAATATATAATAAAAAACCTTTTGAAATTATGGAGGCAATACCCCTTTATTACACTTATATTTGACTAAAAACAAGACTGTTTTCACAGCCCAACATGATCAGTTTTGAAAATAAATATTGCTTTGCTTCTCTATTTTTATGAGAAGTACTAGTCAAAGTGTTTTAAAAATTACTGTAATGTTATATGGTATTTTTCATCAGCACAGAATCTTTTTTTCAAAAACAGATATCCTTTAGTGGGCTATTATTTTACTATTGTAGGCAATAGCACAATAAAATGTTGGCTCCACTTTTTATAAAGCACGGGTGAAAATGGAAGAGTGGAAATCCCTACAAAGTACTGTTCAAATTATATAAAGCTTCCAGTTCCATTGTAGCAAAAAGTACTTAAGAAACAGAGATGACAGAATGGAACCGGAGTTCCCAAATAGCAACTTTAAGTTTCAACAATTGGAAAGTAAAAGACTACAGAAATGATTCAGAATAGAGCCAAAGGGAGCGTTGATCCAGGGTATATAGTACCTATTGGCTTGATTGTCCTGGATCAGAGGAACGGAAGGACCCGTGGAGGATGGGAAAGCAAGAAAGCTGCGTGCTGCTCTTCCAGGCAAGAGCAGAGGCAATTCATGGGAGGAGCTGGATGTCTAGATTTTGTCTGAGGGATGCCCAATCACTCTCATGTCTGCAGATTCCCTTCATTTCCCTGCTTACAATATATCGTCTAAAAGTTGTTACTCGTATACAACAGCCGAAGAGACCAGAACCCCCCACCCTACGCTGTCCTGTGAATGCTTAAAGTTTTACAAATAGTCATTGGAATAAGCAAATTAAACAACAAAGATGTAACTGCTTTATGATCTTATCTATGGTCTCATCATCAGGTAATGGGTCTATGTTTTTTTAAAAATTACGTAAATAAAGGTCATCTTGGTATTCAGCTGAGCAAAGTGAGTTTATAAAACTTCAGTATTGTAATATAAAAACTGGCTGACAGTTATTTTTAAAGGGCTTCCCCGCTGGCTCAGTGAGTAAAGAATCTTCCCATAATGCAGGAGACGCAGGAGATGCGAGTTTGATTCCTGCATCGGGAAAATCCCCTGGAGGAGGGCGTGGCAACCCACTCCAGTATTCTTACCTGGAGATTCCTATGGACAGAGGAGTTAGATAGTGTGTGTTTGTTTTGGTTGGTGGGTTACAAAAAGCCCCAAAGGCAGCGAATGGGGTTATCGGAGAGATACGGTCATCTTACACAGTTTCTGGAAACAAACAAACTGGACAAACACAGAACATATAATTGTCCACAGGAAGAAAAAATGGGGGAAAGAAAGGGAAGATATTCAAAAGTACATTTCAGGAAACAATGAACAAACATTAAAATGGAAACAAAAAATGCCTAAAAGTTTTTAAGCAAGGCACAAACGTTTTTAACTGGAGTCTTAATAAAATGCTGAGTAATAATTTCAATTTTTCATTATTTTATTCTACAAATCACTTTCAGTTATTCTACAAATCAATCCTTCAATGAAAACAATTTTTATAATAGTTTTCATAATTATAGGCTATGGATCCTATGAATATATCTGATATTTCTCTCTCTAGGTCTCTTTCTCTCTAAATCTTCTCTCTTCTCTCTTTCTTTCTCCCTTTCGTCTTCATTTGTTTTTAATATTCTTGAAAGCAAGACACTATTTCTCCTACTTTGTATGTCTTCATTTACCCAATCGCTTAGCAACTAAATAAATGATGGCTGACTAGAAGGAAATGACATTCCTGAATAAGTAAAAATATCTTTGAATCCATCTGTTATAACTACAAGTTAGTAGTGTGTGTATGATTTGACTTTACAATCATTTATATTTAAAACTGTAACTTCAAGGACCCTTATTTGATGGCAGACTCTCAATTATCTAGGTTCAGCTCACTGAATAGTAGCAAGGCACCAACAAATGAAAAAGATAAATAACCCCAAAGTTCTATTAGTTCCTAGTTTCAACCTTTCTCCATTCTAACTTTCAGGAGACATTGCTAATAATAAACAACTTTACATGTATTTGCTATACATCTGCCTCATTTCCTGGCCTGTAATTTTATATAAATGCTAAACAGCAGTGAAATGATCAGAAGGTGGGTAATCACATAGAGGTGGAGAGAAGAAGGAAGGGCAGACTGTCATAAAATCTAAAATACTGTATTCTCAAATAATTGATTATACTATGTAAGGTAGTATGTTTCATTTCTGCCTATAGTCTTTCTATGTGGAATGATTAGAACTGAAGTCTGGGAATTCCACCTTGGTGATTGAAAACATGGTACGCTCCTCAGTGGATCCATTTATTTTAGCTATTTCTGGCTTTTCATGCAAGGAAAATGGACAGCAGATCTTCCTGGGAGGCCCTGTTGCCTGCAGAATCAATAATGGCATTAGAAGAAAAGGAGAAACTTACAAAAGGAAGCAAAACAAGACAAAAAACTCTGCATCACAGAGTCTCAGACCTGGAGACAATAACGAATGCAAAACAAGACGGAAATTCTGAGTCACAGTGTCTTAGACCTGGAGACGATAACAGATCGATGGTGCCCAGTTATTATCACATTTTTAGGTTTTTAAAGGCAGAAATCTTTGTTTTTAAGGTGTATAAATGCCAGTCAGTGAAACAGACACTGATGAAACTTCTGTGCTTGAAGCAGCACTGAAAGCCTCCTTGTCTCAGCCTCTCCCCCCATGATAGCCTCTGCTGCCCCAAACCTGATGCATCTCAGGTTACAAAACCCCGAGATGTCATAGAACAGTCAAGGACACGCATGCTTTAACTGTACCCACGAAGAAGCCACAGTGCA
This sequence comes from Tragelaphus eurycerus, assembly GCA_935064755.1. Taxonomy (NCBI): domain Eukaryota; kingdom Metazoa; phylum Chordata; class Mammalia; order Artiodactyla; family Bovidae; genus Tragelaphus; species Tragelaphus eurycerus. The sequence continues at coordinate 59,205 of CAKXYN010000557.1, forward strand.
GAGAGCTTAAATATCTTTCTCAAGATGCAAGACACAAAAACAGGATCCCAGGTGGTTTGGTGGTAAAGAATCTGCCTGCCAATATGGGAGACCCAGGTTTGATCTCTGGGTCGGGAAAAATCCCTGGAGGAGGAAATGGCAACCCACTCCAGCATGCTTGACTCAGATCAGATCAGATCAGATCAGTCACTCAGTCGTGTCCCCCTCTTTCCCCCCCCCCACACCCCGGCACGCCAGGCCTCCCTGTCCATCACCAGCTCCCGGAGGTCACCCAGACTCATACCCATCCAGTCAGTGATGCCATCCAGCCATCTCATCCTCTGTCGTCCCCTTCTCCTCCTGCCCTCAATCCCTCCCAGCATCAGAGTCTTCTCCAATGAGTCAACTCTTCGCATGAGGTGGCCAAAACACTGGAGTTTCAGCTTTAGCATCATTCCTTCCAAAGAAATTCCAGGATTGATCTCCTTCAGAATGGACTGGTTGGATCTTCTTGCAGTCCAAGGGACTCTCAAGAGTCTTCTCCAACACCACAGTTCAAAAGCATCAATTCTTCGGCGCTCAGCCTTCTTCACAGTCCAGCTCTCACATCCATACATGACCACAGGAAAGACCATAGCCTTGACTAGGCGAACCTTTGTTGGTAAAGTAATGTCTCTGCTTTTGAATATGCTATCTAGGTTGGTCATAACTTTCCTTCCAAGGAGTAAGCGTCTTTTAATTTCATGGCTGCAGTCACCATCCGCAGTGATTTTGGAGCCCAGAAAAATAAAGTCTGACACTGTTTCCACTGTTTCCCCATCTATTTTCCATGTAGTGATGGGACCAGATGCCATGATCTTCGTTTTCTGAATGTTGAGCTTTAAGCCAACCTTTTCACTCTCCACTTTCACTTTCATCAAGAGGCTTTTTAGCCCCTCTTCACTTTCTGCCATAAGAGTCGTGTCATCTGCATATCTGAGGTTATTGATATTTCTCCCAGCAATCTTGATTCCAACTTGTGTTTCTTCCAGTCCAGCATTTCTCATGATGTACTCTGCATATAAGTTAAATAAACATGGTGACAATATGCAGCCTTGACGTACTCCTTTTCCTATTTGGAACCAGTCTGTTGATCCATGACCAGTTCTAACTGTTGCTTCCTGACCTCATACAGATTTCCTTAGGAGGAGGAGCGGTTGTGTTGTTATCCCCTTTTTTTTATAATTTTTCCTTTTTTTTTTTGATTCTCAAAGCTAAAGGGTTTTGGAATATAAAAAAGAAAAAAAATATTTTTTTTTAGTATTTTTTTTTCTTTTCCCTCATCCAGCTGATGTTTTCAATTTTTTCTCTCTTTCCTCTTTCTTTTCCCAAACTAGCTCAAAATAAGTCCTTTAATTCCCGCTCGGTATTTAAGCATTACTTTACTAGCGTGTGAGATGAGTGCAATTGTGCGGTAGTTTGAGCACTCCTTGGCGTGGCCTTTCTTTGGGATGGGGATGAAAACTGACCTTTCCATCTTGTCCACTCTGTCTCCAATTTCCCCCCTCCCTCTCTTTGGCCACTTCTGTTAGATCCACACCATCTCTGTCCTTTCTCGTGCTCATCTTGCATGAAATGGTCCTTTGGCATCTCTGATTTTTTGAAGTATTCTTCCACCTCTTCTTAATATCTTCTCTTTCCCCCAGTCTTTCCCATTTTGCATAAATGTTCCCTTTTTCTCTCTATTTCTTGAGATCTCTTCTTTTTCCCTTTTTTTTTTTTCTCTATTTTTTGCATTGATCACTGAAGAAGGCTTTCTTATCTCTTCTTGCTATTCTTTGGAACTCCGCATTTAGATGTTTATATCTTTCCTTTTCTCCTTTGCTTTTCGCTTCTCTTCTTTTCACAGCTATTTGTAAGGCCTCCCCAGACAGCCATTTTGCTTTTTTGCATTTCTTTTCCATGGGGATGGTCTTGATCCCTGTCTCCTGTACAATGTCACGAACCTCATTCCATAGTTCATCAGGCACTCTATCTATCAGATCTAGGCCCTTAAATCTATTTCTCACTTCCACTGTATAATCATAAGGAATTTGATTTAGGTCATACCTGAATGGTCCAGTAGTTTTCTCTACTCTCTTCAATTTCAGTCTGAATTTGGCAATAAGGAGTTCATGGTCCGAGCCACAGTCAGCTCCTGGTCTTGTTTTTGCTGATTGTATAGAGCTTCTCCATCTTTGGCTGCAAAGAATATAATCGATCTGATTTCGGTGTTGACCATCTGGTGATGTCCGTGTATAGAGTCTTCTCTTGTGTTGTTGGAAGAGGGTATTTGCTATGACCAGTGCATTTTCTTGGCAAAACTCTATTAGTCTTTGCCCTGCTTCATTCCGTATTCCAAGGCCAAATTTGCCTGTTACTCCAGGTGTTTCTTGACTTCCTACTTTTGCATTCCAGTCCCCTATAATGAAAAGGACATCTTTTTTGGGTGTTAGTTCTAAAAGGTCTTGTAGGTCTTCATAGAACCTTTCAACTTCAGCTTCTTCGGCGTTACTGGTTGGGGCATAGACTTGGATTACTGTGACATTGAATGGTTTGCCTTGGAAACGAACAGAGATCATTCTATCGTTTTTCAGATTGCATCCAAGTACTGCATTTCGGACTCTTTTGTTGACCATGATGGCCACTCCATTTCTTCTGAGGGATTCCTGCCCACAGTAGTAGATATAATGGTCATCCGAGTTAAATTCACCCATTCCAGTCCATTTTAGTTCGCTAATTCCTAGAATGTCAACATTCACTCTTGCCATCTCTTGTTTGACCACTTCCAATTTGCCTTGATTCATGGACCTGACATTCCAGGTTCCTATGCAATATTGCTCTTTACAGCATCGGACTTTGCTTCTATCACCTGACACATCTACAGCTGGGTATTCTTTTTGTTTTGGCTCCATCCTTTCATTCTTTCTGGAGTTATTTCTCCACTGATCTCCAGTAGCATATTGGGCCCCTACTGACCTGGGGAGTTTCTCTTTCAGTATCCTATCATTTTGTCTTTTCATACTGTTCATGGGGTTCTCAAGGCAAGAATACTGAAGTGGTTTGCCATTCCCTTCTCCAGCAGACCACACCCTGTCATATCTCTCCACCATGACCCGCCCATCCCAAGTTGCCCCTCGGGCATGGCTTAATCTCGTTGAGTTAGACAAGGGTGTGGTCCTTGTGTGATTAGACTGACTAGTTATCTGTGAGAATGGTTTTAGTGTATTTGCCCTCTGATGCCCTCTTTCAAGACCTACTGTCTTACTCGGGTTTCTCTTACCTTGGGCGTGCGGTATCTCATCCCGGCTGCTCCTGGCTGCTCCTGGCCAGCAAAGCACAGCCATCGCACCTTACCTTGGACGAGGGGGTCTCTCCTCACCGCCGCCCTTCCTGACCTCGGTCGTGGGGTAGCTCCTCTCGGCCGCGCTCTCAGTGCGCGACGCGCCGGCGGGGGCCCCCCCACAGATGTCTTACACTCCTGAATTCCACCAAGTTATACTTCCTAACCATGTAAATTACCTGTATACAAAAAAAGTAGTAATTCTGAACTGTAATAACTACAAATTCAATCACTTTAGATTTATAATCATTTATTGATTTAAACCTGAAAACCTAATGGCTTTTTAGACTTACGTAGAAAGGGGAGAGTATCTGATATACCCTTACTAAAACAAAACATACAAACAATATTTGTGGAAAACCGAGAGCACAGGTATCTTGGTTTACGACATGAGCGCTTGGCCAAAAGGGCACCGACTCCATCACTTACCTCAGCAGGGGTCTCCTTTACAGGTGCACGCTGGGTTATCTTCATCTCCAGATGCACAGACGTTCCATTCACAGCAGGGACCTTGCCAACGTGCCCACATAATTCTCTGATAAGCTGCTAGGAGATCAGGGTGACCTAGCCTTGCCCTGCAGCTTCCCTCTTAAACGGGTATTCTAGGTCTAGGAGCTGACTGAGAGTAGAAAAAACAACATTCCCCTTCAATACACTGTTGAAATCGGGGCTGAAAATTTGCACACCTAGATTATCACGTGCCACAGGATGTTGTCATCAACATTTTAGACCATCGTTCCAGCGCAATAAAGGATTTCAGGGACACAGGAAAGACTCCTATAGTGTTCTCATACCTCACCCAAAACAACCTGCCAAATGAATCACAGATACTTCTTTTTCTTAAAACACTTTGTCAAAATGTGCATTTTGAACTGTGGCAGCTATGACAACTTCATTAAAACAAGACAAACTTCACAACCTTCCACTGGGAAGAAAACCCAGGAAAATAATCATCTCTTCTTTTCCAAATACAGTTATACCATTAAAAACTCTTATAACCAAGAATTAAGCTATTGAATTTTACAAAATTTAAAAAACAAAGACTTTACCTTTATAAGAGGTTTCCTTCCAACTGCACCAAACTCACCTCAGAATAATTTAAACATTATTTAAAGCAAAGTGTTAAGAGTAAATACACAGATTTTTCACTGAACAGAGCTTTAGGAAACACCATAGGACCAAAACCAATCTCTAAACATTTTACAGGAAGTGTGACCAGTACATGATATGAGAGTGAGCCCTCATATTTCAACAATAATTTCTTATAAAATAACTTGGGCTACAAACTTATTTCTGTCAGTGTTTTATTCTTGGAATAATTTCTTCTTTTCCCAATAATGGGTCAGAAGCTATCAAACCTCCCCTCATACCATTTCTAACTGATATTAAAATACATAACTGATAGCTTAGAGGACTACTTTTAAGCATTTATCTGTCCCACCATTTGAATGTCTGTCATGTTTAAAAACTGTTTAAAACCTGTATTTCTCATAAAACTACCATCTGAACATGACCGATATACCCAAATGTTCAACTATCGTAGAAAGAGTTCAAAATAACGTTGACTGTGTATCTACAGATAGCAAAACTTCTTCAAGTATGCCACAAGTCTCTTCAAGATGAAGTGTGACTGATCCAGTGATAAAGGTGACAGAACACAGTTACCATTTCATTTTCTCCAATCCAATATCAGTTATGTGAAAAAGGAGCCTATAATCAAAAAGAAAATTAGGATACTACACCCAGCCATACATCCACTAAATCTTCTAAAATGTAAATGGCTACACTAACCCTGAATTTAATTTAGAATCTACACCTTGACTACACCTGAAGAAGGCACGGCCTCTCCAGCTCATCTCTGACCCCCAGACATCCATCCCAGAGGCAAGTCTCATTAATGAACGGAGCAGGTGTGCTCTGTGATAAAAAGGTTATGCATTTAACCAGGCTAAGAGCACTCCCTAAATTCTAACCTAGAAAAAAACAAATGATGCAAATGAAGGTGCCGCTTCAACCTCTGTTATCTGGAGCTAAGCTGCTAGACTGTAATTCATTGACAATCTTACTGCTGGGAAGAACATTAGAATATATCCGTTTTTATATCATTATAGCTAAATCAGAACTAAACAACAAGACAGGCCTGGCTGAAGTTACGGCCTGTCTGGTCCTGTCCTCCCATCTGGGAAACATGGACACCAACACTGCCTCTAGGACTGTGGGTACAGCTGAGAATGGTGCCGACGACACACATTAGCTGCTGTCATTCTCATCATTTCATTACTGTCTTCAGCACTCACACCGTGACTCATTTATACAACAAACTACAGGAAACAATGGTCCTCCGTGCAAACAGAATGAAAATCTTCAATAAAGCAGACAACGCTGCACTCATGTGGCTTCTGGCAGGACAGCATTTCCAAAACAAGGTAGTATCCTTGGAGGGGGAAGGAGACAGGACCTATTGTCTCACAACAGCTCACCCCAAAGCATGCCCTCCAAGGAGTCAGGTCAGCTGCATGCACATGTACACATATTACACAAACACATACATGTAGTTGTGAATAAATGCTATGCCAATTATCAACTCACAAAGCACTTACAGGGTACAATCCAAGCTCCTTTTATCTGACCTCCTCTTCCAAGTAAACACAGCTGGAGAGACTGTTTCACTTATGGTACATGCACAAAACTGATTCAGATGATCTGGTCTTCCCCCACGAAAGCCAGATACCCAAGGGACTTTAAACCTGGGGCTGGAAGACTTTACAACAGAAATGGGGTAAAGTAAGGACGTCCTGGAGAAGGCGTGTGAAGAGCAGAGCAGGTCAGCACACTGCGGACAACAGGCTGCACGCGACCTGCACTTGCTCCAGTGAAGTGGACGGAACCCCCATCCACACCTGCTCAGAGCTCCTGAGGAAGGCTGTGTACTGCCACAAAGACCACCCAGCCCAAGACACCAGAAATATTTACTATCTGCTCCTTCAAACGCTTGCCAGTGTTTTAGAGAACCTGTGAAATCAAGTGTCAGTTCGTAAGGGCAGGTCAGTGAGTCTGGGAACGTCGGAGGCAGAGCACAGGCAGCAACCACACTGGAGAACCTGCCTTCTCTCTTGCCTCGGAGCGTGGCAAACTCACAGAGGCCTCACCACATCCTTGCATTTGCTGATACAGAACTAAGACACAGAACAAAGTTTACAAGTGTTAACACTGTATTAAGGGTATTTTTTTCTGAAAGAAGAAATAGTACCTTCAAGACTCAGGAACCAAGGCTCCTTTATAAAGCATACACAAAAACACACACCTGCACTTTTTTTTAAATCTATTATCTTACATTATACCTTCTCATGTTGAGTAGTTTATTGACTCTATTCTCACCTACTATATTTGGGAGTTTATTATGATCTCCAATAGATACATATAACAGAACTTCAAAGATACAGTTTAAATCATAAGTGATATAAAGGAACCAGAGGAACTGGTAAGATCCAAACCAAGAAGATAAATAAGACTGGATAAATATTAGGTTTTAGCTTTCTATTGTCTTCCTGTTACATACAATCAAGGTGGCCTGGTCCTAAGTACTAAGGGATACATAAATAGCAATTTTGTTTCCTGAGTTACTTTATATTTTATTAATTAAAACAAGTATTTTGATGACCTGTAAACAACTAAATATAGTAAAACTGCTTAGGAATATAATTTTTAAAGTCACTTTGCATGGCAAGTGTTTCAAATTTAAAAACTGAAAGTAAATGGAAATATTCTCCACAAACACCAAGAAAAATCGCAAAGAAATCATCAAAACATAAAGACAGGAAGAAAATTGCTACATTTTTATCATTTCTATCACCAAAATCAAATGATAAATGACCCCCAAAGGAGTCCATTAAATGACCCATCAGCTTTGACTACTTAACTTCCAACCAAGTCATGACTTATGCAAAACGAAGCATTTGCCAGTACCTGCTACCTTGGTAAGCAAGATACCTTTATAATCTGAAGTACACAACTACTATTTCAGAAGCTACCTGAAAACCAAAATAGGTAACATTTCCAGGACTGTTTTTTTAAGAATACTCTGTTAACAGAAGAATCTGTTTTAAAAATAAGTTGTGGATGAAACTGGAGCCTATTATACAGAGTGAAGTAAGCCAGAAAGAAAAACACAAATACAGTATCCTAACGCATATATATGGAATTTAGAAAGATGGTAACAATAACCCTATTTTCGAGACAGCAAAAGAGACACTGATGTATAGAACAGACTTTTGGACTCTGGGAACGGGAGAGGGCGGGATGATTTGGGAGTATAGCATTGAAATGTGTATAATATCATATCTGAAACGAGTCACCAGACCAGGTACAATGCCTGATAATGGATGCCTGGGGCTGGTGCACTGGGACAACCAAGAGGGATGGTATGGGGAGGGAGGGG
>CAKXYN010000558.1:0-66240 GCA_935064755.1 Tragelaphus eurycerus
CAGCCCATGGAGGGAGGGTTGGAACCAGAATGAGAACTGAGGCCATGGTCAGCAGTGCCCACCCACACAGACTGGGTGACGTGATGTCACTCACCGGGCTTCCTGTGTCCCCAGACCTGCTGGCGGTCACATCTCTGAGTGCCAGGCTGGGCAGCATCCCCGTGTGAGCTAGGGCATCACTGCTCTCCTTCCAGTGCTGCTGCGGGGCCCTCTGTGGGTGGCCACCCTCATCCCCTGCCCCACCACCTGCTGGGGCCCGGCTCTCCCCCTGGGATCTTTTCAGGCCTTGAGCTTGGGCGTTCCCAGCCCAAGTTGAAATCATACGACTGAGTTCACCTTTTAAGAATTTTACTTAATCTTTATTGTTTGTCTGAAAGCTTCTAAGATCTTTTCATGTACCATTGAATTTTTTAATACAGTCAGTGGGTATCTGTGAATGGATCTATTTCTATAGTTTCTTTAAAGTTTACCGTTTGTCAAAGGATACATTTTAAAAGAGAATATTATTGATCTTTTATGCAAATGATGAATGGACACGTCAAAGATTCTATTGAATTTATTATTAATATTTAATGCAGAAACCAGTAAGATGTTACCATCAGTTCAGGCAACAGTTCACCACATATTTATCATCAGTAAGGGGTGCTAAAATGAATTTATAAGTTGATGCAAAACTAGTCAAGTCCCAAAGGGCTATCAGTACTTGCACTTCACCGGACACAATTTGAATTTCTGTGGCCAGACATTGTTGACATTGACATTATTTCGTGTGAGTCAGCTTCTCTGTTTTGAGTTATAAAATGTCTTAGCCAAAAATAATGAAAGGTAGATAATAACCTGAATGCAAGAACTAGTAAGGTCACTCACTAAATTACAAAGAATCTCACTGCTTTTTCTTGATATTATATATGCTATTAATGATCCAACTGAAGAGAGAAATATGGCTGATGCTCTTGAGAAGCTGAGAAGGGGGAGATCACAGTGCAAAAGTGAAGGAGTTAAATCATAATTCCCTAGTTAATGATTAATATGGACAATGAAGTGTTTGCTTGCTTATCTTATTAAACTATAGTTTATTTACAATATTGTATTGGTTTGGGGTATGTAGTCATGTGATTCAGTTCATATATATGTGTGTTCATATGTATTTATATTTTCCATCTCAGATTACTTTTCATTATAGGTTATTATAAGACATTGAGTATAGTTTCCTGTGCTATACAATAGGCCATTGTTGTTTATCTATTTTATATTTGGTAGTCTGTATCTGTTAATCCTAAACTCCCAATTTATCCCTCCCCTCCCCTTTTCCTTTTGATAACCATAAGTTTGTTTTCTGTGTCTGTGAGTCTTTTTCTGTTTTGTAAATATGTCCATCTGTGTAATTTCTTTTTAGAAACCATATATAAGTGATTGTATATATTTGTTTTTCTCTGTCTGATGTACTTTACTTAGTAAGATAATTTATTGGTCCATCCATGTTGCTGCAATGCTTGCAAATACTCCAAGTATTTTAATAATCCACATTCACAACTTTTATTCCAAGAATAAAAATAAAACAGAAACATTTATGTTAATTTTAAAGTTTTATTTGTCAATAATACAAGTATGGTTGGTTGGAGGATAGGGCTTCTGACGCAGAGGGAAACTTTCAGGGTTGGCTGGTCTTCATATTAAAGACCCTGCTTATTTCACACCAGAAAGTGATCTTTCACTTTCCTGCTCTGTTCTGTTCTCTGATATGTATACATGCATGTGCATGCCCTATCCAGGAGTTTTCAGATAGCTGTCAAGGTCTAGGTTTAAAACAACAACAGGCAAATATGTTAGGATCTTTCTATAAGAATTTCTAGCACATAATATTTTTGGGTTTATTTGTTGGGCATTTTCAACTGAGTCATAGAACTATGGTATTTTTCTTTTTTATATTATGAACCCATCTTAAGAATCCTCAACATTGACAACTCGTTTTTATCTTACCTGGCTCTCTCTACAACTTGAAAATGAATTCTCATGCAAGTATATCATATCCACGAAGTTTTCAAAAGACTTTTGAGATTCTACCCATTCCTAATCAGTTATCTAGCGCCCTGATCTTGCTCTTAGTCATTTCTGACATTGGGCAAAGCTGCTCCAAGATGACTTTAAATTCCTACGGGAAAAACTGCTATTAACTTCAACGGAAAGGGGGAGCTAAGATGGCGGAGGAATAGGACAGGGAGAACACTTTCTCCTCCACAAATTCATCAAAAGAACATTTAAACGCCGAGTAAATTTCACGAAACAACTTCTGAAAGCTGGCAGAGGACATCAGACACACAGAAAAGCAAATCACTGACTTCTAAACGAGGTAGTAAAAAATATAAAAGTCAAAAAGAGACAAAGAGGGAGGGACAGACCTCTGTCCGGGGAAGGGAGTCTTAAAAAGAGAGAAGTCTCCAAACGCCAGGAAACATTCTCACTGCCGAGTCTGTGCCGAGGCTGGGAAGCATGGAGGGCAACATAAGAGGGAGGAAAATAAATAAACAATTAAAACCCACAGACTACGAGCCCTACGATAACTTCCCCAGAGGAGAAGCAGCGCAAACGCCTGCATTCGCCATTAGCAAGTGGGGGCTGGGCAGGGAGGCGTGGCACGGGCTGCATCGTGGGCTGCATCGCTTAGAGTACGGACTGGTCTGAATATCCCGAGCGCTATCTGAGCGAAATAATTTGGTCTAGCAAACCAGACTGTGGGATACCTACCACACGGAAAGCCAGCCCTAACCTAAGACACCACCAGGCCCGTGCACAGAACAAAGGACTCTACAGAGATAGCCGGCTGCACACCGGTACCCTCCAGTGACAGGCAGCCAGAGCCGGAGGGAGGCAATCGCAGCCCTAGAGAGACATTATCCACAAAACTGTAAGCAGGCTTCTTTGCTAACTAAGACTTCTTGGGGCTCTGGTCAGCCAACATCCGCCTAAGAAAGTGCGCCAGTTGTACACCTAGAAAACCAAGTGGCGGAGAGGTGATAAGTCGCAGAAGCCTCGCTTGCCCAACACCTCATTACCTGCGCTGCTGGAATCTGTGAAGGGCACCAAACGCAGGCTCAACCGAGCCTGGGCCTCTGAGGACTACCTGAGTGCCTGAACTTGAGCGGCTTAGACCTGGGAGGGGCAAGCAGCCCAGGGCGGGCCGCGGATGGTTCCGGCGGGGAAACATAGAGCCTGAGCAGAGTGGGCAGGGAGACTACACGCGCCGTGAGTGGGGGCAGTCCCAGTGTGACTGAGACACTGCGAGCACACACCAGTGTTATTGATTTGCAGCGTCCCTCCCTTCCCACAGCACGACTGAACAAGTGAGCCTAAAAAAAAAAAACAAACAAAAGGGTGTGCACCACCGCCCCCTTTGTATCAGGGTGGAAATCAGACACTGAAGAGACCAGCAAACAGAAGAAGCTATAACAGAGGGAACCGCCGTGGAAGCAACAGGCAATAAACTAAAAACCCCGTGGTTAGTACCAACTACATAGGAAGGGGCCTATAGATCTTGAGAAATTTAAGCTGAAACAAGGAACTAGCTGAAAATGAACTGAACCCACAATACCCACAACAATAACAGAGAAAGTCTTATATATATTTTTACTATTTTTACCATCATTTTTTCTTTCGTTTTAAAATTTTTATTAAAAAAATTTTTTATCATCTAGTACTCCTTTAATTTTTACTTTTATAACCCACTATTACTTTGTAAAATATTAAATAAATAAAAATTAATTAATTAATAAAATACCCTTCTTTTTAAAAAAACAAACTTCATATATATATATTTTACATATATATATTTATTTTTAGCATAAAAAACTAGCATTTTTAACTTATGGTTATCAAAAGGAAAAGGGGAGGGGAGGGATAAATTGGGAGTTTAGGATTAACAGATACAGACTACCAAATATAAAACAGATAAACAACAATGGCCTATTGTATAGCACAGGAAACTATACTCAATGTCTTATAATAACCTATAATGAAAAGTAATCTGAGATGGAAAATATAAATACATATGAACACACATATATATGAACTGAATCACATGACTACATACCCCAAACCAATACAACATTGTAAATAAACTATAGTTTAATAAGATAAGCAAGCAAACACTTCATTGTCCATATTAATCATTAACTAGGGAATTATGATTTAACTCCTTCACTTTTGCACTGTGATCTCCCCCTTCTCAGCTTCTCAAGAGCATCAGCCATATTTCTCTCTTCAGTTGGATCATTAATAGCACATATAATATCAAGAAAAAGCAGTGAGATTCTTTGTAATTTAGTGAGTGACCTTACTAGTTCTTGCATTCAGGTTATTATCTACCTTTCATTATTTTTGGCTAAGACATTTTACAACTCAAAACAGAGAAGTTGACTCACACGAAATAATGTCAATGTCAACAATGTCTGGCCACAGAAATTCAAATTGTGTCCGGTGAAGTGCAAGTACTGATAGCCCTTTGGGACTTGACTAGTTTTGCATCAACTTATAAATTCATTTTAGCACCCCTTACTGATGATAAATATGTGGTGAACTGTTGTCTGAACTGATGGTAACATCTTACTGGTTTCTGCATTAAATATTAATAATAAATTCAATAGAATCTTTGACGTGTCCATTCATCATTTGCATAAAAGATCAATAATATTCTCTTTTAAAATGTATCCTTTGACAAACGGTAAACTTTAAAGAAACTATAGAAATAGATCCATTCACAGATACCCACTGACTGTATTAAAAAATTCAATGGTACATGAAAAGATCTTAGAAGCTTTCAGACAAACAATAAAGATTAAGTAAAATTCTTAAAAAGGTGAATTCAGTCGTATGATTTCAACTTTTCAACAAATATAAATACTACATTTGCAGGTAAAAAATGGATGAGAAAATACAATTGTCTTATGGAATTACAGAAAGTAAAATTCAAGAGGCAACTAAGGAATAAATATCTGTACAATATATGAATGTCCAAGATTTACACTTGACAAAAACTTCTATAGATTAAAACTTCTATAGATTAAAAAGAAATGACCCACAACTTCCTATTCATTTATTTAAAATATACTATTTATAATTATACATTCACTTCCTTTCTTGTTTATTTCACTGTCGGTCTCTTTCCTTAGTCTCCAGCCTCACTGAGGACAAAGGCTGTTTTGTTCACCACTAAATATATTCTCTAGGGCTTCCCTGGTGGCTCTATGGTAAAGAACCCACCTGCCAATGCAGGAGATGTGTTTGGTCCCAGGGTCAAGAAGTTCCCCTGGAGAAGGAAACATATTGCAGAAACCCACTCCAATATTCTTGCTGGAAAATTCCATGGACAGAGGAGTCTGGCTGGCTACATTCTGTGGGTTTGCAAAAGAGTGAGACATAACTTAGCAACGAAACAACACAGATGCATTCTCCATAGTAAGTTTTGTCCAAATCAGACCTTTTAGAATTAGGAGATATTAAATATTTTTTTCTCTTTCTATTTTTTTAAATTTAAATTTATTTATTTTAACTCGAGGCTAATTACTTTACAATATTGTATTGGTTTTGCCATACATCAACATGGATTCAACATGAATCCGCCACTGGTTTACATGTGCTGCCCAACCTGAACCCCCCTCCCACCTCCCTCCCTGTATCATCCCTCTGGATCATCCCAGTGCACCAGCACCAAGCATCCTATATGAATAAATTTATGAGACCATTTTATTTTTGTTATAGTTCTTTTTAAAATATATTTTTCTGAAATATACATATGGACAATTCAATCAGAAAAAGCATATCTTTTTACAAAGGAGTTTTCCTTACAAAAGATAAATTGGGAAATTGTCTGCACATATGCAAGAGATGTGCAGATGCCCCATGGGGGTATGTGAGCTTCCAGGGGAAAAAAAAAAGCATAGGAGTAAAGCATAGGAGTCTTTTCCAGGCATCAGCCAGAAATTATAATGCCCCAACAAGCTTTTTTTTTCTCTCCCCAGGGAAAATTAAGTCTTAAATCCTGGGTCTACTCTCTGAACTTTTAACTCTAGCTGTAGGGTTCTCAGTATTTGCCACGGCAGCTCACTTTAGTCTCCCTCACTTAACTGGTTCTGCCCTGTCTTGACAAATGAGCATTATATACTTCATGTCCATAGTCATTATATACTCCATTTCCTCATAGTCTCCATGTCCCATATCTGATCTCAGTGCTTTGGATGTTGATGCAATAGGGAAATATAATTAAGAACTTTGGCATATTTATTTATTAGGTAGAATTGAGAAATGTAAGCTATGATTTACTTCTTTGGCAAAGTATACTGATGGGAAATTTCTATATTTTCAGAGATACTGAGACCTTTTCTATATTACACATTTTGTCAGAATTCTCCTTAAATGCCAATTTAACATCAAGCAGAATATATCATGTATATATGTATACATATATACCTATGTATGTCACTTTTCTATAGAGACAAAGGTAAAATATCAGAGAGACACATATTTATTTTTTAGAAATGGAAAAACTGCATGCTAAAAAAATCTCAAAATTAGTTCAATTTACCAAACATATCTGTAACAGTGGAACCCACAAGTTCTCTAGTAAGATTTTATGCAATTAGGGATGGATTACTTCATGGAAATTCCAATTTTTAAAATTCTGACTTTATCTTAGGTGTGAAGCCTCATCTTATAGGAAATCTGTCTGATGAGTTAAGCAGCTGGGAAGTTAAATCCAGTTCCTAATTATAATAGTGATTTTCCTTAAAATGAATATTTGAATCATTCTGATGGTATTTATGATCTAAGCCTTCTAACTAACCTTTGAAAAATTCCAGAAACTTTAAAATGCTATTTTTACTATTTGAGAAAACCTGGCTTCAGCTATCATGAATTGTGATTTGTATATGAGCTCTTAAAGTGATCAGTGCCATGTCTCTCAGCAGCGATCAAAATATTGCTAGATTTATTTGTCTTTTCAAGCTGGTTTTCGAAAAGGCAGAGGAACCAGAGATCAAATTGTCAACATCCACTGGATCATGGAAAAAGCAAGAGAGTTCCAGAAAAACATCTATTTCTGCTTTATTGACTATGCCAAAGCCTTTGACTGTGTAGATCACAATAAACTGTGGAAAATTCTGAAAGAGATGGGAATACCAGACCACCTGATCTGCCTCTTGAGAAATTTGTATGCAGGTCAGGAAGCAACAGTTAGAACTGGTCATGGAACAACAGACTGGTTCCAAATAGGAAAAGGAGTACGTCAAAGCTGTATATTGTCACCATGTTTATTTAACTTATATGCAGAGTACATCATGAGAAATGCTGGACTGGAAGAAACAGAAGTTGGAATCAAGATTTCTGGGAGAAATATCAATAACCTCAGATATGCAGATGACACCACCCTTATGGCAGAAAGTGAAGAGGAACTAAAAAGCCTCTTGATGAAAGTGAAAGTGGAGAGTGAAAAGGTTGGCTTAAGGCTCAACATTCAGAAAACGAAGATCATGGCATGCAGTCCCATCACTACATGGGAAATAGATGGAGAAACAGTGTCAGACTTTATTTTTCTGGGCTCCAAAATCACTGCAGATGGTGACTGCAGCCATGAAATTAAAAGACGCTTACTCCTTGGAAGGAAAGTTATGACCAACCTAGATAGCATATTGAAAAGCAGACCGGGAGAGGGTGGGATGATTGGGGAGAATAGCATTGAAATATGTATATCATATCTGAAAGGAGTCCTCAGTCCAGGTACGATGCCCGATAACAAATGCCTGGGGCTGGAACACTGGGACGACCTGGAGGGATGGTGAGGGGAGGGGAGAGGGAGGAGGGTTCAGGATGGGGAACACGTGTATACTGGCGGCAGATCCATCTTGATGTATTGTAAAAGCAATACAATATTGTAAAGTTAAGCAAAATAAAAAAACAAAATTAGGAAAAAAAAACAAAAAAACAAAAGCAGAGACATTACTTTGCCAACAAATGTTCGCCTAGTCAGGACTATGGTCTTTCCTCTGGTCATGTATGAATGTGAGAGCTGGACTATGAAGAAGGCTGAGCACCGAAGAATTGATGCTTGGGAACTGTGGTGTTGGAGAAGACTCTTGAGAGTCCCTTGGACTGCAAGGAGATCCAACCAGTCCATTCTGAAGGAGATCAGCCCTGGGATTTCTTTGGAAGGAATGATGCTAAAGCTGAAACTCCAGTATTTTGGCCACCTCATGCGAAGAGTTGACTCATTGGAGAAGACTGTGATGCTGGGAGGGATTGAGGGCAGGAGGAGAAGGGGACGGCAGAGGATGAGATGGCTGGATGGCATCACTGACTCGATGGATGTGAGTCTGAGTGACCTCCGGGAGTTGGTGATGGACAGGGAGGCCTGGCGTGCTGCGGTTCATGGGGTTGCAAAGAGTTGGACACGACTGAGCGACTGATCTGATCTGATCTGATATTTCACAAATTTAATCATGTTATTAGCTCTTTGGATTCCATTATGGAAGTTTAATATGAAGAAGAATGCACTGGCCCTGCAGATAAGTGGACAGTACTGCAGTGAAGGAACTGAAGATGTATTTAAAAAAATTAAAATCAAAACACCAGTATGCTTCTAAGATTATGGAGAAGCAAAAATGTATGATGAAATTTTCAAAGAAGCTATTTGAATGGATAGTATTTAAGTGGTAGGTTTCATTTTCCTAAGTTTAGTTGAGATGACGAAAAATTATCAAAGAGGAACATACATATCTGTCTAATTTGAATAAGGTTAATTAATTCCAAAGAAAGCAAACAATAGTATTAACTGGCTGAAATAAGCAGTACATTTATCTTCAGAAATGTGGAAAGTCAGCTCAACTCAGACCAAAGAGAACGATTTGGCTTAATGATAGTATATTTCCCCAGAGTGAGCAGCCCCAGCCTTCAGGTAAGAAAGAGCAGATTGTTTAAGCAGGGGAACTCTGCTATGTCGTATCCATATTTACCCCATGTTACAATATTACATATTTTAAATAAGCTGTTCAAAATGTATAGTAAGAATAATACAGTGTACTCATTGATAGGACAAATATAATGTCAATGGCAATGAATATTTACTAAATGTTTTATCTTAATGTATACCAGTTTCTGTCCTAAGCTGTTATATAAGTGAACTCATCATATCTTTACAGTAGATCTCAGAGTTAATTACAGTATTATTCATTTTATAGATGAAGAACCTGAGGTTACATCTTTTATCTGTGATTATGTGGATGGAGGAGCCTGGTAGGCTGCAGTCCATGGGGTCGCTAAGATTCGGACACGACTGAGCGACTTCACTTTCATTTTCACTTTCATGCACCAGAGAAGGAAATGGCAACCCACACCAGTGTCCTTGCCTGGAGAGTCCCAGGGATGGGGGAGCCTGGTAGGCTACCGTCTATGGGGTCACACAGAGTCAGACACGACTGAAGTGACTTAGCATAGCATAGCATATGCTCAAAGTGAATTTTGGAGCCAGTATCTAATTCTATGTAGGTCCAGAACTCATAACCTTAAATTACTAGAATCTACTACCACTCGAATAGTGTGAGGACCTCCTAAATTTATAACCCTATGGGGAATATAAATTTGACCCACAAATTTATAACCAGCCTTTGACTGTGTGGATCACAATAAACTGTGGAAAATTCTGAAAGAGATGGGAATACCAGACCACCTGATCTGCCTCTTGAGAAATTTGTATGCAGGTCAGGAAGCAACAGTTAGAACTGATCATGGAACAACAGACTGGTTTCAAATAGGAAAAGGAGTAGTACATCAAGGCTGTATATTGTCACCATGTTTATTTAACTTATATGCAGAGAACATCATGAGAAACGCTGGACTGGAAGAAACACAAGTTTGAATCAAGATTGCCGGGAGAAATATCAATCACCTCAGATATGCAGATGACACCACCCTTATGGCAGAAAGTGAAGAGGAACTAAAAAGCCTCTGGATGAAAGTGAAAGTGGAGAGTGAAAGAGTGGGCTTAAAGCTTAACATTCAGAAAACGAAGATCATGGCATCCAGTCCCATCACTTCATGGGAAATAGATGGGGAAACAGTGGAAGAAGTGTCAGACTTTATTTTTCTGGGCTCCAAAATCACTGCAGATGGTGACTGCAGCCATGAAATTAAAAGATGCTTACTCCTTGGAAGGAAAGTTATGACCAACCTAGATAGCATATTCAAAAGCAGAGACATTACTTTGCCAACAAAGGTTCGCCTAGTCAAGGCTATGGTTTTTCCTGTGGTCACATATGGATGTGAGAGTTGGACTGTGAAGAAGGCTGAACACCAAAGAGTTGATGTTTGTGAACTGTGGTGTTGGAGAAGACTCTTGAGAGTCTTGGACTGCAAGGAGATCCAACCAGTCCATTCTGAAGGAGATCAGCCCTGGGATTTCTTTGGAAGGAATGATGCTAAAGCTGAAACTCCAGTACTTTGGCCACCTCATGCGAAGAGTTGACTCATTAGAGAAGACTCTGATGCTGGGAGGGATTGAGGGCAAGAGGAGAAGGGGACGACAGAGGATGAGATGGCTGGATGGCATCACTGACTCGATGGATGTGAGTCTGAGTGACCTCCGGGAGTTGGTGATGGACAGGGAGGCCTGGCGTGCTGCGGTTCATGGGGTCGCAAAGAGTTGGACCCGACTGCGCGACTGATCTGATCTGATCTGATGGGTGTTCCAAGAGGAAGGAGGGGAAACTAACATGTTTTTGAGCATCAAGTTCTGTATATGTAAGCTTATTTACATTCCACAGTAATCCAGTAACTTAGGCACTGCATGCTTATTTTAAGGAAAAATGAAAAAGTATTTAAGGAGGTGAAATCTCTTGCATCTGAGTATCAGAGCTGTGTCTGAACACGACTCTATCTTGACGTTTCTGATATTAATATTAATAATATTTCCTATCTTGTTCAGGGAAGGATATTACAAAATACAATTTCTGAGATGGTGTACTTACATTTTCTCTGGGGCCTTGATCTTATACTTAATCATGTGTGTGTTATTTGCTCCATTGTATCTGACTCTTTGTAGCCTACCAGGCTTCTCTGTCCATGGAATTCACCAGGCAAAAATATTTATTGAAGTGTGTAGCCATTCTCTTCTCCAGGAGATCTTCCCAACCCAGGGACTGAACCCTGGTCTCCTTCATGGTAAGCAGATTTTTATCATCGGAGCTACCAGGGAAGCCCTTAGTAATTCTTGAGGATGGCCAATAATTATTAAATATATGGTACTTTCTAGATATTGCTCTAAGAAATTTCATATTTAGAAACTAATTATTAAAAAATCACCATATAAAGAGATATTATCTTTACCTTGATTTTACAGAGAAGCAAACCGAGGCACAGGAATTATAATGAAACTGCCACTGTATTTGCTACTTTTTACAGTCTCAATGTATCAAGCAGAGAAGGGAAGGCAGGAGAGAGGTAAACAGATGTCTTCCCCAAATTAATGGAGAATGAGAAGTCACACATTATTGGAATCTGGGGAAATCTTCAGAGATTATCTAATCACTTTTATTTTATGAATGGGAGCCTGGGATCCTAGGGAATGAACAATTAAGCAACAAAGTGGGAGGAAAAAAACATGTATTTTTTCTACTTACATAGTGTATTTACCAGGTGATTACACGAATACAGGTATAAATGCTTCTATTTTAGAGAACCGAAGAGATTCCTTTATATAGTCATGCAGATTGTCTGGGTGAATTCTCTAAGAAATTAAGGGAATAAGTGCTACATCTTGTTTATTGTATTGTGTTTGGGGGAACAATTTTGGAATTAGAGGAGCTCATTTCTCAGTATATTATTTCCAAACTAGGCAACTATAATTACAGTCTGATAAGACGTAACTCAAATAACTTCTGAATGTTAATTTATTTTGAAAGAGGAAATAATCTTGCAAGAGAAATATAGACAAATAGGAAAAGCAGAGTTGTAGATATATTAACCTAGAGATGCTACAAATAAAGTTTAAGAAATATGAAAGTTTCATGGAGTATTTCACATGAAGGAATTGCTTCCTCGTAAAAGTCAAAAGGGCTTCCCTGGTGGCTCAGAGGTTAAAGCATCTGCCTGCAATGCAGGAGACCTGAGGTTGATCCCTGAGTTGGGAAGATCCCCTGGAGAAAGAAATGGCAACCCACTCCAGTATTCTTGCCTGAAGAATCCCATGGACGGAGGAGCCTGGTGGGCTACAGTCCACGGGGTCACAAAGAGTCAGACACTACTGAGCGACTTAACTAACTTGAACTTAAAAGTCAAAAAGGATTATGAGTCCACTCATAAAATTGATTTGCTCTTCAGTTTTATTGTGAATTACCTGACTAAAGGATGACTGATAATTTATCGTATTACTCCTTTAAAATTATAGCACATTGCGGGGAGGAGCTAAGATGGCGGAGGAACAGGACGGGGAGAACACTTTCTCCTCCACAAATTCATCAAAAGAACATTTAAACACCGAGGAAATTCCACAAAACAACTTCTGAATGCTGGCAGAGGACATCAGGCACCCAGAAAAGCAGGACGCGGGCTGCATGGCTTAGAGTAATGATCGGCCTGAATATCCCGAGTGCTACCTGAGTGAAATAATTTGGGCTAGCAAACCAGACTGTGGGATACCTGCCACACGGAAAGCCAGCCCTAACCTAAGACACCCGCCAGGCCCGTGCACAGAACAAAGGACTGTACAGAGATGAGCCGCGGCTGCACCGGCTGCACCCTCCAGTGACAGGCAGCCAGAGCCGGAGGGAGGCAATTGCAGGCCCAGAGAGATATTATCCACAAAACTGTAAGCAGGCTTCTTTGCTAACTAAGATTTCTTGGGGCTCTGGTCGGCCAACATCCGCCCGAGAAGGTGCACTGGTTGTACACCTAGAAAACCGAGTGGCGGAGAGGCGAAAAGTCACAGAAGCTGCACTTGCTCAACACCTCATTACCTGGGCTGCTGGAATCTGTGAAGGGCACCAAACGCAGGCCCAACCGAGCCTGGGCCTCTGAGGACTACCCGAGTGCCTGAACTTGAGCGGCTTAGACCTGGGAGGGGCAAGCAGCCCAGGGCGGGCCGCGGATGGTTCCGGCGGGGAAACATAGAGCCTGAGCAGAGTGGGCAGGGGAGACTACACGCGCCGTGAGTGGGGGCAGTCCCAGTGTGGCTGAGACACTGCGAGCACACGCCAGTGTTATTGATTTGCAGCGTCCCTCCCTTCCCACAGCACGACTGAACAAGTGAGCCTAAAAAAAAAAAAAAAAAAAAAGGGTGTGCACCACCGCCCCCTTTGTATCAGGGTGGAAATCAGACACTGAAGAGACCAGCAAACAGAAGAAGCTATAACAGAGGGAACCACCGTGGAAGCAACAGGCAATAAACTAAAACCCCGTGGTTAGTACCAACTACATAGGAAGGGGCCTATGGGTCTTGAGAAATTTAAGCCGGAACAAGGAACTAGCTGAAAATGAACTGAACCCACAATACCCACAACAATAACAGAGAAAGTCTTATATATATTTTTACTATTTTTACCATCATTTTTTCTTTTTTTAAAAATTTTTTATTAAAAAAATTTTTTATCCTCTAGTGCTCCTTTAATTTTCACATTTATAACCTACTATTACTTTGTAAAAAAATAAAAGAATAAAAATAAATTAATTAATAAAAGACCGTTCTTTAAAAAAAAAACTTCATATAAATATTTTTTACATATATATATATTTATTTTTAGCATTTCAATTAAATTTTATTTTTCTTAACTTTACAATATTGTATTGCTTTTGCCATACATCAAGATGGATCCTCCGCAAGCATACATGTGCTCCCCATCCTGAACCCTCCTCCTTCCTCCTTCCCCATACCATCCCCCCGGGTCGTTCCAGTGCACCAGCCCCAGGCATCCGCTATCAGGCATCGTACCTGGACAGTCGACTAGTTTCAGGTATGACACTATACATATTTCAATGCTATTCTCCCAAATCATCCCACCCTCTAACTTTTGAGAATCTTTTTTTTTTCTTTCTTTTCTTTAACATTGTATTTTTGAAACTCCAAACTCTGCTCTATATACTTAAGTTTAGCATATTGGTAATTGTTATCAATTTTGTACCTATTTTTTTTATAACTTTTTTTTCCTCCCTCTTTCTCTCTCTTCATCTTTTCTTTGACATTGTATTCCTGATATTCCAAACTCTAATCTAGATCTTTACTTTGTGGTTTCCGGTATGTGTAATCAATTTGTGCCTGTATCTTCTTCATAATTTTTGTGACTTTGTTTGTTTTTGGTTTTGTTTTTATTTTCTTTCTTTCTTTTATTTTCTTTCTATCTTTCTTTTTCTTCTTTTTTTTTTTAACATTGTATTTTTGAAACTCCAAACTCTACTCAAGATTTTTAACTTTTGCTTTTTGATATTGGTTATCATTTTGTACCTATATTTTCTTTATAACTTTTGTGACTCTTTTTTTTTTTTTTTTCTCTTTTCCTTCTTCTTTTCTTTAACACTGTATTTTTGAAACTCCAAACTCTACTCTAGATTTTTAATTTTTGCTTTTAGGTATTTGTTACCAATTCTGTACCTTTAAGAACCTAATCTTCAGTACCCACTTTTTACTAGTGAGCGAGATTACTGGCTTGACTGTTCTCTCCACCTCCGGACACTCCTTTTTCTCCACCAGTTCGCCTGTGTCTCCTTCCTAACCCCTCTCTACTCTATCTAACTCTGTGAATTTCTGTGTGTTCCAAATAAAGGAAAACTCTTAGGGAAATGATTACTGACTGGACCTGTCTCTCTCCTTTCCATTCCCTCCTTTTATCCTCCTGACCACCTCTGTCTCCTTCCTCCCTCTTCTCTTCTCTGTATAACTCCATGAACATCTTTGAGCGGTCCAGTTGTGGAGTACAGTATAGAAAGAGAAGTTTTGAGACTACTGTAAAAATAAGACCGATAACTGGAACCAGGAGGCTTAAGTCCAAACCCTGATTCCAGGGAACATTAATTGACAGGAGCTCATCAAATGCCTCCATACCTACACTGAAACCAAGCATCACACGAGGGCCAACAAGTTCCACAGCAAGACATACCAAGCAAATTTTCCAGCAGCACAGGAACACAGCCCTGAGCTCCAATATACAGGCTATCCAAAGTCACCCCAAAATCATAGACATCTCATAACTAACTCAATACTAGACACTCCATATTTTTTCCAACTCTTGTTAGTGTCTTTTTTTTTTTTTCTTTTCTTTTCCTTTTGTGAAATAAGTTTTTTTGATAACAGCCGTTCTAATGGATGGAGAAGGTGATGGCACCTCGCTCCAGTGCTCTTGCTTGGAAAATCCCATGGATGGAGGAGCCTGGTGGACTTCAGTCCATGGGGTCGCTAGAGTCAGACACGACTGAGCGACTTCCCTTTCACATTTCACTTTCCCGTATTGGAAAAGGAAACGGCAACCCACTCCAGTGTTCTTGTCTGGAGAATCCCAGGGACGGGAAGCCTGGTGGGCTGCCGTCTATAGGGTCGCAGAGAGTTGGACACGACTGAAGCGACTTAGCAGCAGCAGCAGGAGCTTGTCATCTCCTACCTCTTCTCATAAAGCTGGCAGCTTGAGGGAATGAGGTAAGTGTAAAATGGAATAATAATAGACTGTGTGGAATCTGTGAATCTGGAGCTCCGTGAATCCGTAGGTCTAAGAAGAGTTGGCAGCTGCTGACATGGAGTATCTGGCCCCATGACAGCATTTATGTCATCAAATGTGCCATTGACCGCCCTCCCCCCACCCTGGGTGGCAGGGCCCTCCACGTGGCAGCCCCTAGGCTTGCTCTCTCCGGCTCATCCACCCTCTAGAAGTTTCCCCAGACCCTCAGTAGGAGTGGGCAGTGCTGCGGGTGTGCGTGTGTGTGTGTCCTCGTGCCCCGTGTGACATTGCACGACTAACCGCACTCTGTTTGCACCCTTCCTCCTGCGCTCATTGGACCCGGCAGCCTGGCGGGAATGCAGAGGCTGGATTCTGCTGCAGTCAGGACTTGCTCCTGATGAGCTTCCGGGTGAGTACAGCCCGGCCTGGTCCCACGGGGGCCTGGAGCCCACGCCCCGGGGAGTGGAGGGTCAGCAGGTCTCCGGAGGTTGGCCTGGGAGAGCCCTCACAGCAGGAACGTGACCTTGGCGCCCCGCTGCCGCCCGAATGGTCAGACCATGGCCGAGGCCCCTCGCGTTGGTGCGCACGGGTGTCCCTCCCACAGCGGCAATGCTGCCGACCACGCCCTGCGTGCATGTTCTCGGAGGGAGCAGGGCACAGAGCGCCAGGGTTCAGGAGACTGCCCTGCCCTGGGCCTCTCCGTGCAGAGGCCAGCGCTTCACACGGAGGTGCACTAGCATCTGGGGCTCAGCTGCCGTTGAGGGACCACCCTCCCTTGCAGGTGCTGCCCTGGGTGGTCCTCTGGTGGGTCCCGCCCTGGGGCCCAGCCCTGCTAGAGCGGCTCTGAGGGCAGGAGGCTGTCTGCTCTGTCCTGTTCACGTTTCAGCTAGAAAGCTGGATTGGGCTTTTGAGGTTTTTTTACCAGCTGCTTTTAGCTATATGTCAGAATAAAGTCAGCCACAGAGTTCTCTCTCCTTGATCTGCTTGGTCCTCCATGTTTCTCTGAATTCTCAAGGCAGCTGAAGCCCCGAATGGGGGGGGGGGGGTGGGGGTGTCTGGAGGGGCAGGGGCTCGGGCACCAGCTGCCAACCCAGGACTGACTTGTGTGTTTGTTTCCAGTTTACCTGCACTAATTCTCCAGATGTTTATACAGCGTCCAGTATATAACAAAGACTACATTTTGAACTCGATGTAATCTTTACTTTGTTAATACTTGTTACATGGACCCAAAGATATTACAGGGCTTTTAATAGTTAAAAATTCATGCATACCATAGAGAAAATATTTTAGAACGTAATGTTTCTTATATTTATGTAAACTTATGACTTCACTTATAGTATTACTTTTTCTTGTATATTCAGGCTATACATATCCTTTCAGATTAATTCATGTTCTGATTCCTGATTTTAGTCTTTCAAATGAATGTACTGTAGTGCTTGTCTATATAAATCCTATGAACAAACATAGGGCTTTTGTAAATGATGCATTTATTGTAATTATTCCTGTTTAATTTTAAATGTTAAACCATGAGAGAAGGGGTTTCCCTGCGATTGTAAAATCATGACACGGTGTGCATTATCCTTCCAGAATGCAACCAAGCTCTCCAATAATCACTCTGAAATAAGCAAACTTAATTTCAACCAGTTGTTGCTGGATGTTAACGACTGGCCTAAACTGTACTTTTTCTAGCAAGAAATGCTTGTCTGCAGCGTAAAGTGATTTAAAAGTACTGGGTGTTAAATGTGAGCTTCTAATGAAATTTGGGCTGAAAGGATGACTAGAAGAAGACTATGAAAATCTCTCCCGTAACCTAGTCTCTGTGGACCCGGATCCCTCCTCTCCAGTGAGACTCTTCAGGGACCAATGGCAATGCCCTGCACCTGCTGCAGAGCCAATGAGCTGGACAGTGAAGGTGCCACTTCCCAGACAGACAGCGTAGTGCAGCTCTGACTAAGGCCTTACTTTTATGTAAATCATCTTTTTACACGTTTGTAAACATGTTGATAAAGAATGGACCTAGGCGTACATTTTTAGATTGTGATGACATAGCCATTCTGGGTTGTATTAGTAGCAAATATCATTTTTACTTTTTCAGCGGCACATTAAAAAAGCCAGCAAGAGATGCGTTCAGGTCACGATGTGGTATTTATTATGCAGCTGGTATCTCGGTAGACAGACAGCATGTCTCTTTACATGTGGGTTCTGCCTTTAATTTACTTGTACAATTCACTGTTATCGTTCTACTTTCCTATCAATCTTTTGTGAACTTCCCGAATATGTGACAAAGTATGTACAGTCTACTTTTGAACTATTTGTATCACAGTAGTATTTATTGCTTTCTTTCAATAAAGTACTGAAGCAAAAATTCCCAGGGCCAATAAAGAGTGCCGAAGGTGAGCTGTACTCTCACTGAGAACAGACCAGAGCTGGTAATGGGAGCCCGTGTCATCACACGGACATTCCGTTAAGAGAAATGGACGGATACAAGGGAAAGGCCAGAAGGCAGAAGCATAGGTGGCCCCAGAGGATGACCGACGGTGTGTTCATGCCCTTGGCTCCGGAGACAAGAGAGGCTCCATCACTTTAGCACCTGTGGGGACAGGGCCCCTCTGCTGCTGAGGCGTGGGCAGCGGGCTAAGGGTGGGAACAAAGTGCGGGTGTCAAGGCTTGCCATCGGTCCCAGGGCAGGGGGTGGGGGGGGGGGGCCGAGGGCAACCCTGACGCAGACCCAAACGGTGCACTAGGGAGTGTGCGTGTGCACACTTATGTGTGGGAGCTTTTCATGTTATTTTTGTCAACACTCTTTATTATTCATATATCCATAGAAACAAGAATGTAACAAGGGGAGGTGGGAGGGAGACTCAAGAGGGACAGGGCATTCGTACACTTATGGCTAACTCATGTTGGCTAATTCATGTTGATGTACGGCAGAAATCAACTGATATTGCACAAAACTATCCTTAAGTCAAAAAGAACATAGCAAGGTGGTCAGGAAAGTATGAAAAAAAGATTTCTCATAGAGATTTATCCTCAACTCCATGGACATCTGGGAGCAGGCTGCCCACCCTCATCAGACCTTTCCCCAGCATCAGACCCGAGTCCAGCACCAGGCTTTAGTCCAGCATCAGACCCCAGTCCAGCGTCACGGCCCTAGCCCAGCATCAGGCCCTCCCCCACGCTCAGACCCTCCCCGCACCTCCAACCCTTCCCCAGTATCAGGCCCCCTACCTCCAGTATGAGGTGTGGCAGCCCTACTTGTCTGATGCTCCTGAGCACACTCAGGCAGCCCCAGAGCAGCAGGACAATAGCTCTGGCAGGAGGTGCATCTTTAGGAATCACCTGCGGAGCAGCAGCACCTGGGGTTTATTTCAGGTCAAGGAGAGGCAAAGCAGAAGCACTTGTGCAGGAGGCAGTGGGCGCTGTGGGCATGCTCCCCAGATCTGCTTCCTCCCTGTGGGGGCTTTGCTCTCCTGCTCTCTCAAGGGCCCCAGGGTGGTGTCCTTCCAGATTCACGGTCCCCTTGATATCTGAAGCCCAAGTCCTGAGTTGCGTCCCAGTCCAGTGTGGCAGAGGGCTGGGAACACCCAAGCTCAAGGCCTGAAAAGATCCCAGGGGGAGAGCCGGGCCCCAGCAGGTGGCGGGGCAGGGGATGTGGGTGGCCACCCACAGAGGGCCCCGCAGCAGCACTGGAAGGAGAGCAGTGATGCTTTAGCTCACACAGGGATGCTGCCCGGCCTGGCACTCAGAGATGTGACCGCCAGTAGCTCTGGGGACACAGGAAGCCCGATGAGTGACATCACGTCACCCAGTCTGTGTGAGTGGGCACTGCTGACCATGGCCTCAGTTTTCATTCTGGTTCCAACCATCCCTCCAAGGGCTGACGGGCTCCTCTTCCGAATGGCAGATATTTTCTTTATGTGGGTGAACGCATCCCTTGTTTCTCTCGGCGCTGTTGTCGCTTATCATGTGTTTTCCTCTTTACAACCTGTGCTTGCTGCTCTTCTGGTTTAACTTAGAAGCAGCCCTTATTTTCTGCATTTCTAGTTGTCAGCGTTCACTGGGGCTTTCCAGGTGGCACTAGGGGTAAAGATCCTGCCTGCCAAAACAATAGATAACGAGAGGTATGGGTTTGATCCCTGGGTGGAGAAGATGCCCTGGAGGAGGGCATGGCAACCTACTCCAGTCTTCTTGCCTGGAGAATCCCATGGACAGAGGAGCTAGTGGCCTACAGTCCCTGGGGTCGCAGAGTCAGACACAACTGAAGCAGGTTAGCACACACTCAGGTTTTAGTTCACTCACTCAGTTGTGTCCAACTCTTTGCTACTCTGTGGGCTGCAGCACTCCAGGCTTTCCTGTCCTTCACTATCTCCTGGAGTTTGCTCCAACTCATGTCCATTGAATCATCATGCCATAGAGCCATCTCATTCCTATTGCATCCAACAGAGAGGTGGCTGGGGCTCAGCAAAGTGCCTGGTCCCACTGGGTGGGTGTGAACCTGCCCTCACCACTCCCTAACCATGGGACTGTCACTGTGTTCTCCTCTGTACATCGGGAGGGGGCAGCATCTGCTTGGAGAGGGGCACACACAGCATCTGGTATATAATCAATGCACCATGCGTCTCAGCATTGTATTTATTACTAATAGGGATAGCATTTAATAATCTGTTCCTTTTTCTCTCTTGTCACTTAACTGCACTCCAGACCGCATCTGCTTTACTTACCCCTGTAAATCCCACACCCAGCACAAACAAGATTCAACAAATTTGTGGCTGAAGAGGCAGGAACATATGCTGTCCTCAAGGAGAGGAAGCTGAGTGAGATGGGGGCCTGATGATAACCCTGTGTGATGAGGGGGCCCCAGGAATACCTGCGCGGCTGTGGGGTGGGGTGGGGGGCATGGGCAGAACCCCTGATGAGCTCCTGGGGATGAGGAAGGTGGCAGGAAGGAGGGCGTGCTGTTCCTGGTGGGATGTCCACAGATTGTACTTCACCCCTCACTGATGAGCACTTAGGCTGTTTCCAAACACCTGTCACTGTTAGGATGAAACAATCATTGCCCAGCTCCTACTCAATCAATTTCATAGAATATATTTCTAGCACTGGAGTACAATCATCTGCTTTATTCACTCCATGCCCCGTTCATCCACCCATCCAGCCAGCCATCTGTTCATCCAGCCACCACTCACTAATCAATCCATCCATCCACTCTTAACTCATACATCCATCAACCCATCCACTCATTAACTCATCTGATCATCTCAGACCCATTGAGAAGACAGAAGACTCCTCCGCTCCTGCTCCCAGGAGGACCCCCAGCGTGAGTGACAGGAGCCTCGTGGGGACAATGGGAGAGACAAAGAAGGGACATGCCTGCAGTCTCTCCTCCCTCTGAATGGTGAAGCATCCACCTGGTCCTAATGTCTCCTTGCTGGGATGTTCAGGCTGGCCCTTTTACTTCTTGTGAAACAAGTGGCTGATGGAGGACTTGATGCCCTTCTTCTTCGGGCCTATGTGCAGTGAGTCCTGCCTGCTGGTGCTGCTGCTGGGGTTGTTCCCGGGGCTGTCCTGAGAGCCTGTTGAGCTTCAGGGAGAGAAAATGACCTATAACTGGCACCCTCGTGCAAACACACACCCCTCCACAAGAGCTACTGATAGAAACGGGCACCCAGCAACACCCACACCTCAACCTAGCAGCAGACAGTGGAGTCTCCTTCACCAACCACACTCCACACGAGCATTGCAGGCTCCCGGCCTCAGACAACCGCGCCAGGAAGCTGAGATTCTCTGCCTCGAGCTCTCCTTCGAGGAGGGCTTGACTCAAGGCCAGCTGGTGCAGAGGGCATTCTGACCCTCCCTCGGTTGCTGCTCTGTAGGTGAGGACACTCCAGGAGAAGGCGAGCTCCCTTGCTCTGGGCAGTTCCCCCCGCCTTCCACAGGGTGACTGTCCCTGGCCGTGGCAGAAGAGTAACGTTCACCGTGCAGGGCTGCTGGTCAGGTGACCACATGTGCCCTCCATCGAGTGCTGCCTGGCTCAGGACGGGAGTTCAGCAGGTGGTGGTCTGAATGAGGACAGTGTCAGTCACAGGAGGGGACAGAATCTCTTGAGAGGAGACCCCTGCGGAAAAGGGAGGGACCCTCAAGAGTGAACCCGAGAGGCACAGGGCCATCACCATCAGGAACATGCCCCTGGCTGGGCAGACCTCTACCAAGAGCAGGAAGAAAGCTCCCACAGGAGTCAATCTGTAGAGATGGATGTTTTCTAAAATCACTGAGGTCACTGAGCTCTTCTTCCCCAGCACCTGAAGTTCAGCACTAAACACAGGCACTGAACCCAATGGTATTCCTTTAAAATTATCCTTGCAACTCTTTCAAGACAAGAGGCGCAGGGCTCCTGAAACTGACAGTGCACAGACTGGCTGCTTACTTGTGGGTGTCCCTGATGTCCTCATGGGTGGCTGTGTGCAGCACCCCAGGGTGCAGGAGGTCCATCAGAAGGGACCACAGCGAGGCGGGGGTTGAGGTTTCACATTTGATGGCGGTCTTGTCATCTTCTACCTCTTCCCATAAAGTTGGCAGCTGAGGGTGTGAGGTAAGGGTCAAATTGGCTAACAATAGACTGTTCTGAAAAAGGCAATCACACTGGCTTTACATTATAACCAGAAACTTATTTGAAAATCTATTAGCTATGCTTTCCCCCAAGTGCGAAAAAACCCCCTCGTTCTAGCTTAATGCCATCTTAAAAGACTGTCTTGTGCAACAGAAGCGGGCTATAGGGCAGCGAGAGCATCTGACTGAGTGCAAAGTCCCCGGATGGGAGCCTCCCTGCAGCCAGCCTCCGCCCTCCCTGGAATCCTGAGACCAGATGGCCCTGCCGGGCAGGACAGCAGAGCGATGCCGGCTGCGTGAACCCTGCACGGCATGAACTGCCCTGATGAAAGGACTGTGCTCATCGCCAAATGCTGCTCAGAAGCACCACAGCTAGAGTACCAAACCTCTCAGCAAAGCCGTCCAGACTTTTCTGTTTGAAGGAGAAAAAGACAGAGCTTGTGCCACCACCCAAGATCATTTGTAGTGATGATGAAGGTTTCTGGAACCCATGACAACAAGAGAGACACAGAAAAGGTACCTAACCCCTTCTCGTGAACACCATGTGCCTGGCTCATATTTCTCAGTAACATACAGATTGGGGGCTACCCACTGAAGTACTTAGGCGCAGTTCGAGTGTCATTCGCTCACAGTGGTCTCTATAAGGCACCCCCAGGTCTTCACTAAGAGATGATCTTGTATCACCCTAGAGCGGTGGGAGGTTCAAAAGAGAGAGAGATAGATATATGGGTACCTATGGCTGATTCATGTTGAGGTTTGACAGAAAATTCTGTAAAGCAATTATCTTTCAATTAAAAATTAAACTAATTTTTTTTTTTGAAAAAAAGAAGATGATCTCTCTTGGACTCCCAGCTTTTCCGCTGGTCCTGGGTGTGAGGACAGGAAAGACAGTGTGGGGAACAGATTAACCCCGCAGGGTCCAGACCGGTCTAAGTGACACATTTCGGTGTGTGGTTTAAACCAGGGGAGGTTTTAGGAGACATGCATGGCGTGTATTTTTATAAACAATTAGTGCACTGTTTTAACCAACTAACCTGTGCCTTTTTAGTGGGATTCTGTAAAGAATACTGATCCCGTGCAGCCCCACAGGAGCTTGGTGACAACAAAGTGACTTAGTGTAAAATACAGCTGAACTCATTTAACAGCAGCTAGATAAACTGTGCCCTGAGCTCTAACAAGAACCCTCAGACAACAGAAGGCTACAAAGGCTAGAAATTATCCACATGGAACTGAACCGGGATCGATTTCAAATTCAAGTTAAAATAAGCATTTATAAAAATCAGAAAACAGCAACGAACAGAGTAGGGAAGTGACACACCTGGGTTGACCATGGACTCAGTGGGGACAAACACCTGCCTCAAAGTCAGGGTCCGTGGCCAGCCCCTTCCCCCGGGCCTCCCCCTGAGGAAGGTCTCTGGATCCGCAGCCTGGCTGCCCTCCCCCAGGATGAGAACCGCCCCACTGGTGCCCAGTGGCCAGGATGGGCAGCGCCGTGTCCACCTAACAGGAGGGCAAAGCAGGCCACAGAGCAGGTGAGCGGCACACCAAGGTCACCACCCCCAGGGGGACGACGCTGCTCTGCTGTGCCCAACAGAAGGGCTCCTGGGCACTGAGCTGCCTGAACTGGAGCGCGACCACCCCAGTCGGGAGGGAAGGCCCAGGAGGGCTCGTTTAGTGGGCTGGGAGCTGGAGAGGGACAAGGAAGGCCAGCCCTTGGGGCACTGGACACCAACAACAGGGGCTCATCCAAGTGACCCGAGGGGAGAGGCAGCAAGCTCCCTCCTGATGCTCCCTCCATCAGGGATGCCGTGATGGACACCAAAGCCTCTGGAGGAAAGCGGGCTGGATGGCACCACGGTTAAGTGTCCAGGCTCTGATCGGACCAGTACGCACCACATTGCTGGGTGTGGGAGCCTGGGTAGGGTGCCTGGCCTCGCTAAGCCTCAGTGTCTATGTCTGCTGAATGGGGGTAGCAGCAGCCTGGACTTCACCTGGGGATGAGATGACAGACTCGGAAAGCACATGCCTGGCACACAGAGTCTCCTGCACACTGCTAACCACAATCATTAAATTAGCTTCCCACAAATCTAACATCTATGGCTCTGATTCAGTCATTTCTTATAAGAAAACACTAAGTAGAAATTCCATGGTGGTCCAGAAGTTAAGACTTGGCACTTTGACTGCCGGGACACTGGTCTGATCCCTGGTTGGGGAACTAAGATCCCAGAAGCTGTGCAGCATGGCCAAAAACAGAAGTAAAGAAAATTTTTAAAAGAATAAATACTACTATGTCTATTATAAACAAGCATGAGATGATCAGAAGGCAAACAAGTGGGAGAAAGGCAAACTGTTACAATTGTCCCAACGAATGACCTATTTCCAACAGAACAATCAACACATTTTAAGTGGTGGGTGAATTTCATTACTTCCATTAAAACGTCATTTATTCACCAGGACATAACCACACAGTGTTCATTCACTTTAAATGATAAGGACTCTTCAATACTTCACAAAGAAACAAAGGCCTGATAAATTACTAAATAGTTTACCTTTCCACGCTGCTTCCTTTAATCACTAGGCTGATAGATGCATGCAAAGAAATGAAGAGAAACCAGATTTATTGCGACTTTGAAGCTCAAATTTCAAGAATCCGTACAGGTAAATACAGTAAAGCAAAAATGATGGCAAACATGTAAGTGACATCAAGATTTAAAGAACATGTGACTGGAAACAGAACATTTTTTTTTGACCACAGAACTTAAATAAGCTATTCAAGATTTACTAGAGAAACACTGTAAATTATTAGTCAGGAAGATACCATTCTATTACAACATCATGATTTATTAAAGCACAGCATTCTGTACAACAAAGGGCCTTAACAGTTGTCTATTCTCAGCCAAATTTCTCTGTAAGTTACTTTCTTTTAATAAAAAACATGTTATACTTTAAATTCGCAATTTAACTGATGAGGAAGTTATCATAATACCTATTTTAACATTGAACAAATCTAACCACCTATTGGACATTAAAGTAAAATTCTGACATAGAATTTGATTTAAAACTTCTCAAAATAAATTCATTAAAGCAAGTTCCCTGTGAAAATATGTAAGAATGAAAGCTAGCATAATAGCAGGTGCAGTCTTTACATTTTATTAACTATAGAAGATACTTTTTTTAACGAGTCTAATAGAGACATTAACTGTGCAAAAGCTGATGAGATTTACAGTCTTAAATACAAGCACCAACACAGAAAGGATATTGTGTCAGTTCAGTTCAGTTCATTCGCTCAGTCATGTCCGACTCTTAGTGACCCCATGAATCACAGCACGCCAGATGCTCCCTGTCCATCACCAACACTCGGAGTTCAACCAAACTCATGTCCATCAAGTCCGTGATGCCATCCAAGCATCTCATCCTCTGTCGTCCCCTTCTCCTCCTGCCCCCAATCCCCCCGGCATGAGAGTCTTTTACAATGAGTCAACTCTTTACTTAAGGTGGCCAAAGTGCTGGAGTTTCAGCTCTAGCATCAGTCCTTCAAATGAACACCCAGGACCGATCTCCTTTAGAATGGACTGGTTGCATCTCCTTGCAGTCCAAGGGACTCACGCTCAAGAGTCTTCTCCAGCACCACAGCTCAAAAGCATCAATTCTTCAGTGCTCAGCTTTCTTCACAGTCCAACTTTCATATCCATATATGACAACTGGAAAAATCATAGCCTTGACTAGATGGATCTTTGTGGCAAAGTAATGTCTTTGCTTTTTAATACGCTATCTAGGTTGGTCATAATTTCCTTTCCAAGGAGTAAGCGTCTTTTAATTTCATGGCTGCAATCACCATCTGCAGTGATTTTGGAGCCCCCAAAAAAAAGTCTGACACTATTTCCCCATCTATTTCCCATGAAGTGATGGGACCAGATGCCAAGATCTTAGTTTTCTGAATGGTGAGCTTTAAGCCAACTTTTTCACTCTCCTCTTTCACTTTCATCAGAAGGCTTTTTAGCTCCTCCTCACTTTCTGCCATAAGGGTGGTGTCATCTGCATATCTAAAAGTGCATTAATTCTACACTTAAGAGGATCATTTCTTTATGTAAGCACAATCTCATTTATGAATTACACATGATATGTAGTTTAGGATCCATCTACATTATGTTTATAACTGCGTGCAGCTGCTGCTAAATCGCTTCAGTCGTGTCCAACTCTGTGCAACCCCATGGACTGCAGCCTACCAGGTTACCCTGTCCATGGGACTTTCCAGGCAAGAGTACTGCAGTGGGTTGCCATTGCCTTCTCCTGTAACTGCATAGTGATACACCAATTCAACTTACTGCTATGGGGGACATGTCTATCAATGAGACATGAAGACAAAGCACAAACCCGACTAAGGGGACACACGCTGTGGACCACAGCAGGACTGTGACCAGAGCAAGTGGGGGGACGGGGGAGGGGAGATGGATGGGTAAACTACAGCCGCGGGGGCTGCAGGGGGGGCATGGTCTGGATTGACAACGACTAAGCAGACAACAGGATGAGACAGGAAATCAAAACCAATGATAAAAGCAGACACACCTCCAGAGAACTCCAACAGCAAGGAAAACATATACAGAAACGTTCTTTAACAAATATTCAGAAAGAAATCAAGCATGAAACCACAGAGAAATCGTCAAAAAATTTTAAATATCAATTAGCCAATGATGCAAATTATAAAAAGAGTGTGTCAAAAGACCACAAAATGGACTAGTTACCACTTCACAGGCCGCTAAAATGTTCACGGTTAATTTAATTATAAGCTGACTAACAATGCAGCTAACATGAAGTGGGTGGTAACAGAAAAAAGTGATAATACAAGTCCAGTTACAAAGCAGAGCGTTGTACACGTGATTTCATGGGGGTAAATAGCAATGCACTCACAAAACCTAAGCTAAACACGCAAGAAAGCTGGAACGTGTGCTTTAGAGCCGCACACTCTGTCACCAAAAGGTCATCATCCCAGTTTTAGACTCGAAAAAGTGAGGCAGCCCAACGTCTTCGCTGGGGCCCTGGGGCACTGGGCTTTTAACCTGGTTTCACATGCAGAGCTGACCTGAGCGCACGGCCAGGTCCATCAGCAAGCAGACCAGCGTAGATTCTTGGTTTTGTTCCCACCGCATGCCCTACACCCTGCAGCCAGGCATTCCCAATGGAAAATGTGCTGCACGGCTTTCCCACTCCATGAGAGCTGCCTGTTGTTACTTTTATGAAGCTGTCTGCTCCCTGAGAACATAAACTTTCTTGCAGCTGCTGTGCCCATCACAGGCCAGGCCCAACATTACAGAGGCAGGCCCTGGCTGAGTTCATGATGACGTGCTTAGTGGTCCAAATATCAAAACTAATTTGTCACTGTGCCATTGTGGAATGATTAAAGACTAGGCAGTTTAAAAAATTGTAGACCTCTGAGAGTAGCAAATGTACCTGATTTTCTTCTGGGTAAAAAGAGAAAAATCAAAAAAGAAACAAAAGAAAACCAGTGTCCTGGGGGAAGGATGTGGCAGGGAGGAGGCAGACACATACCAGAGTCATGATCCCCAGCTGGTCTCCCTCCTGGGCTGGGCTGTGCTGCCTCCTTCTGGGCTTGGGCAGGGGCGGGCAGGAGCCGGCATGTGAGGAGGTGGGAAGCAGGTTGAGGGAGCTCACTGATTTAAAACGACGGAGGCTGCCTAAGCTCCCCCTGCCCTCCCTGCTCTCAGTCTCCTCAGCCTGTTCCTCTGTGTTCTCCTTCTCTTCTTCCATCAACCTAAAATAGAATAAAACCCATCACCTGCCTTTTTGAGCAGAGGAATATGTCTGGACAATAAATACGGGCTAGCATTCTGTGTCACGATTAGCAAAATTCCAGAAACAGTTGCTCAATTAACATCTCAGCCAAAAGATTCGACGTTTCCTCTTTTGAATATTCTCAAACTTAGAATAACTTAGCATTGAGTCTTACAGGCCCCTGATCATTCACGCTTGATTTCACTTCTTTGCTCTAACATTCTGAAGGGGCCCTGGTGGCGACTCTCTTCCTGTGAGCAGATCCCTCAATTTGACAACCCTTACCTCCCCTGCTCTCAGGGCAGAGATGCACGTCAGTGCCTCAAGTCTTTTCCACTGGGAATCGGGAACTCTGTACAATGAAAACAGCAATTCACAAACAAGCTGGAGTTTCTAAACACAAGTCTCCAGACCAGATGAAGTGCTGAGTTGATTTTTTTTTTTTTTTTTTTAAGGTTGTATATGTAGAAACGCATCACTTGATGAAGTTCTCCACCGGCTTTGTGTGAGTTTCTGGATTCATGTCAGTGTGCTGCATTAACCTAGAATTCACGGTTTCTGCTCTTCTCCCCTAATGTGTGGTGGATCATTTTATATGGCAGTTTAAATACACGATTATGCAAATGAAATTATTTTCAAATTAAAATACAAGATTCTTACAGGAAGTAAACTCTCCAGCTTCACTTCTACTTATACATCTTGAAAGTTTTTCACTGTTGATAACAAGTTGATGGACAGAATTTACCATTTACATCAAGTCAACTTGTCGCATAAGGAAAAATCACTTTTACCTGACAACTTGCTGCAAAAATAAAGATATTAATATATAACTGTTCCATACTTCTTGTGGGGATGTGGAAAGACCATCTTTCTGAACTCGTCTGTGCTCAAACACGGCCCACAAAGCCGTCTGTCTCAGGGTCAAATGGGCAGGTGGCACCACCTGCGTTTGCTGGTTGTCCCCTTCACCCCCTGCATTTCCCCCGGCCCCCCGCACTCGGCCGGCAGGAAGGGGCCTCGGCCTGGGCTGATGCGATGAGAACAGTCTGAGCAGCAGCTCTGCCCGGTCCTGTGCAGGGTCACCTGCCTGCGGCCACTCTGAACGTGGACTCGGGACACAGGCATAGCCGTGCGGGTGTGGCACAAGGCAGGCCTCGGGGCCCCCAGCCACCCGGCTGCACCCAGACCCAAGGCCCCCTGCTCACCACTAGGCAGGCCTTTGGATTCTATACCATTTTGAAAATTGTTATAACTGCCAAGACGGTGTCTAAAGAAAACATTTTAAGTATACTGATGAGATGAGAAAAACTCAAACACATGTCCTTGGACCACTGTCTTACAACAAGCCAATCTTTATACTGTATTAAGTTCAAAAGGAAAATGCAGATCTGAGTGGGAATTTGCCACCCCCAAAACCCTAGTTTTTCTGTTCCAGGTGGCTTTTCACCAGAACGTGGGGGGCTCTGAGGGACACAGGACGGTGCACGGGCCTCAGGGGACACTGCCTTGGCACCTCACCCACCTTGGGGCTCAGAGCTGAGAGGGGACACCCCACAACAACCCCCAAAGAGTGCTGACACCACAGAACGCCCCGGCTGACTGAGCTCTATAATCAAGGGCAATCTCAAAACTGAAAATTCTTGAAGCAGACCTGAGGTCAGGTTTCTTTCTATGGAACATGCAGACGTCCCTAGGAGAAGATGGTTCCTCAGAGAAACCGAGTTTCTGGGGAGAGGAGTTCGGCATTACTTACCAGATCTCTTCGTTGATGGCGTCCAGCTGCTCCTGCAGCATCACAGTCAGATTCTTGGCATTGGCTTGCCCGCTGGGCGACAGCTGAGTGGCCGAGCTGAAGAGGGTGACCCTGTCGCCTTTGCCGTCAGACATGCCCTCGTCACTCTCCAACGCCTGGGCCACGTCGGCCAGCATGCTGGCTTGCTGCACGTGCTCCCAGTCCTGCTCCTTCAGGGTCTGCACCTGGGCACGAGAGGACCACGTCTCGTCAGCAACATTCAGGGCAGCTCAAGTCTATCAGGAACTGAACCCAATTTTACATGGAAGCCCTGACTATGGATAAATGGGCCATGCTCATGAGACACTGCCATCTCTTAAGTGAGGAGTACTGAAGAAACGGGCAGAGGAAGAATCCAGTTCCTAGATGGCCTGGTGACACTCAGGTCTCAGCGTGGATGGCAGGCAATCCTATGAGGTTATTCACAAGGGTGGGCTGATGGAGTCAGAGACAGAAACCGAAAATTACAAAAATACATCCATGCCTCCATCAGCCAGGCTGGAGGAAAATAAGAAAAAAGAACCCTTCAGTTCGGCAGCCACTGGGTCCCTGTCAGGATCATCACTGGTACCAGTACACCAGAGAGTGCTGTCCTCGCAGGCTCCCAGCCCTCCGTTTCTCAGGCTGCTCTGAACACCCACCCACAGAGAGGAGCGAGCAGGGGCAGCCAGGAGATGGGAGGGCCAGCCCCCCCGCGGCTCTCCTCTTGGGGCACAGGCCCTTGGGCTGTTCTGGGGGACGGCCCCTCGCACCACAAGGGCAGCTCTGTCATCAGACACACACGGGAGAGTGCCCGAGGGGCCCCGCGCCACCTTCTCCCTCTCCCACCTCACATCCTTCTCTCTGCAAACCTCTACCATGCCACACTGTCACCCAGGTCCTGCCTTCTTTCCCAGACATGACCTCAAAGGAACTGAGGGGCAGCCTCGAGGTGTTTGCTTGCTGGCTCCCTGACCACTGTGGCCAGTTCCCTCGCCTCCTGTCTTTGTCACGACCTCGCCCCAGTACTGGGCTAACCCCTTCACTGGCTCCAGGACCACCTGCCATCATTCCTGCTCCGCACCAGTGAACCAGCTGCCTATGGGTTCACCCCAATCAGCCCAGTCAGCAAGTCCTCTCCCTTCTTTTGCCTTCCAATCACACATGGGGAACCAGCAGATTCCTCCTCCAGGGCTCCCTGCAGCACCCACTATGGGTCTCTGAAAGCTCCCTGGGAGCAGCCTCTACGGTGCCCCTCCCCACCTGGTCTCCAAATCTCTGCCAGCAGGCGGTGTGCCCTGCCCTGCAGGGCAGCTCCCCGGGGGCTCCAGGAACCCATGTTACCAAGCCCCTTCCCCTCCGTGCCCTTTCCCATGGCCCCCACCCAGCATGTCTCTCCCTGGGCTCCAGGCCCTGCCCTCCTTGTGGTTATTCCTCAGTCCCTTGCACCCCTTCTCAACCTTGGAATGTGGGGTGCCCCACAGCTCTACCCTTGCACCCCATCTCTCTCCACCAGCACCCGCCTGGTGACTTTACCACGCTTGTGCCTTTAAATGCCGTCTGTATGCCCACGACCCCAAGTCCACCCTGAGCTGAATGAGTCCTCTCTGAGATGCAGGCCGGAGGACTCAGCTGCTCTCCTGACATGTCCCCAGGACACCGCATGGGCTCATCCATCTTAACAGGGCTGAGGCCCAGCTCTTCCCTCCCTGCCCTAGCAGCCCTCCTCACCTCAGTAAACAGGCTCCGGCCTTGAACTGCTCAGGCCTGAGACAGGGCTCCTCCCTGATGAGGCCCACTCTCTCCCTTGTCCCTGCTGGTTGACATGACCATTCTTCTATCTCCGAGTGGCTCCTTCTCTTTCTGCCTCCGGGTCTCTGGTTCAAGGTTACCCTCCCAGTGTCACCTTGCTGGCCACCTTCTTCACACACGATTGACCCCTCCTCCTCGGACAACTCAGGCACTATGGTCTCCTTTCCCTGCTCATTACTGTTCAACAGGGTGCATGGGTTTAAAAAGGGGTCCACAAATTCTTCCATCCTCCTCCAAGAGGCAGAAGGGGCAACTCCTGCTCAGCCCCTGAGCAAGGCAGGACTTTGCAGCTCAGTCTTGCAAACAGAAGTGAAGGTGTGCGGCCTCGAGACCAGGGCACGAAAGGCCCGGCCTAAACCCCACGCTCTTGCTCTCAGAGGGTGTTCTGAGGAAAGCCAGGCAATGGGAAAGCCAAATGGCAGGGATCTAGGGCTGTCCCCAGCAGGCAGGTGAGTCTGAGAGCCTGTGATCCAGCCCTGGGGGGGTGGGTGGGGGGCTTCTCGTGGCTGTGCACTCAAGAGACCCTGAACCAGGCCCGCCTGCTACAACGCACAGGCACTGTGGACTGTGAGCTGCTCCCTGGGAACTCACTAAGTTTTGTTAAGTAGCAGTGGATAAAGAACACACACGGTTTTTAATTCACTGCTGGAGCCCTACTTCTGACCACGTCTGGCCCAAACTAACTGCTCACTGAATATGGAAACTCAAAACACAGACATGTATGAAAAAATACATGCCAGGAATGAGGTGAAAATATAAAGGCACTTAAACTTCCAATGAGAATTCTTCTCACTATAAACCGATGGATATGTGTATCCATTTACTCATAGGACGATTTCAAAACTGCTAATTAGTACCATGCTGGGCCTCACAGTAGGCCACAAGTTATCCAAATTGGTTATTTTAAGGAAGAAAAGCATGCCTTAAAAGTAAACTCTTAGCCAGAAAAAGGAAAACGGGAAGACATAAAGCTATCTAACAGCGCTTTGCTCCAAACCCACCTCAGGACCACAGTGTGAGGGGGCAGGTGCCTCACAAGGTGCCCACCAGGGATGGGAAGGGGGCGGCGGGGTCTTTGCCTCGGACGGCTCGTCGAGCAGCACTGCCAGCCGGCTTTTCTGGGCGCACCGCAGCAGCGCCCCGTTGCCCAAGGAGCCTGCCAGCCGGTCCGCCACAGGGAACCTGAGGTCCGGGGCGCTGCCCAAGTGGGGTCGGCTGAAACACACGGTAAAGAAGAGCGCTGTTAGAAGAAAAGACAGCTCATTCTGTCAGTCGAGACAGAGCCTGTTCATTTGGAAGATGGGCAATTTCACAGCAAAGGGCCCCCAGGAGGGCACTGCCCTCCTGGCTCCAACAGCAACAGGCCACCCACTGCTCTGCAGACACTCAGGGCTCATCCCCAGCATCTGGAAAACTCCTGTATGTGGGGAAGGCAGTGCTGACTCGAGGGTGTGGAGCTGACTAGGACAGGATCGGCTGTCTGGGGCTGGGGCGTCCAGGGTCCCCCTGGAGCCCACTCTCAGGTCCCAGGGTGGGGCCTGCACCTGCTCTGCTTTCCCCTTGGCACCCCACCTCCCCTTCGGCCCGCGCCTGCTCTGACCTCCCTCTCCTGCGTGAAGGCCATGGATCACAATCACCAGTCTGCCTGGAACACTGTCTGCACTGCTCTCAGTGTTTTTAAAGGTTCTTTTTTTATAAACATCTTATTCAGTTTTCAAAGATTTGAGATGTAATTGACATACAACATTATAAAAAATTCAAGGTATAAAACATCATGATTTCACTTACATATATTATAAAATCGATATATCAAAGTTTAGTTAACATTTATCAAAGATTGGATGTAAAGGACATAGATGGTGTGGAACTAACATGAAGAAATGTTTTTTTCCTGAGCTGGAAAGAATTCCTTAGACCTACTCTCTTAATAACTTTCAAAACAGAAATCAGTGTTGCATGTGATCACTGACCTTGCCAGATTGGGTGGGGGCTGGGTGCGTGGGGCTTAGTGCTTTGTGGTGTTAGACACTCAGGACTGGGATTGACTAGCAGTGGCCACAAGATTGGAAAATGTGCTAGTTTTCATCCTAATCCACAACTAAGGGATTCTAAGAAGTTAAACTCCGAACAATTGCTCTCATCTCACAACTGAGGCAAGAAATCATTCAGCTATGAAAAGGACTCCTGACCTTCAGTGGTGCTAGAAAAGGCAGTGGACCAGAGCTAATTGCTCGTGGACTGGACACCAGAGGTAGATAGGCCAATGCCCACTTATGAATGCCAGAGTTGGACTGCCTGTGACTGAAAGTTTGAAATCGAAAGAGGAGGGAACGCATGCCCAGCTGGCTGCCTCTTCAGGGATGGTGTGAGGAGGAAGTGCGGTTCCAAAGAGGATGGGGGACGAGGGCATATGTCCCTGTTTTTGAATTTATTCAGGTACATCTGAATGCTGGACTGAGACAAAGGGAAAAGAGGGGAGAAAACAATACCTCAGATATGCAGATGACACCACTCTATGGCAGAAAGTGAGGAGGGGCAAAGCCTTGATGAAAGTGAAAGGGAGAGTGAAAGGCTCTCATTCAGCTGTGAGTGGGCACAGATCATTTGGCCCATCACTTTCCTGGGAATAGCTGGGGATACTGTGGAAACAGTGTAGACTTTGTTTTTCTGGGCTCCAAAATCACTGCTGATGGTGACTGCAGCCAAGACCAAAAGCGCTTGCTCCTTGGAAGGAAAGTTATGACCAACGTAGATAGCATATTCAGAAGCTGTGGCATTACTTTACCCACAGGCCTCGACCAGTCAGGCTATGGTACTTTCCTGTGGTCATTATGGATTGAGACCTGAACTGTGTAGGTGGCCGAAGAATTATCTTTTGAACTGTGGTGTTGGGAGTCTTGCCAGTCCCTGACTGAGCAAGTGCGCCCTAATATGTCATTTCTTTTGTCTGATGCTAGGGAACAGAAACCAGAAGACGACTCTACAAACTAGAGGTTGAGGGCACAACCAGAAGGGGACGACTGAGAATCAGAGGGTTGATGTGATTACAGATAGAGGATGCGAGTCTGAGTGACCTCCTGGAGCCGGGGCAGGTGAAACATGTAAATTCAGTGTTTTTAAAGGGCCGCGACTGATCTGATCTGATCAGACAACTAGTAGCAGAGAGGCATTGGATCCAGAGCTCGGAGCTGAGCACAATTGGTGTCTCCCATTTAAGCAGAGGTGAGCGTGTCAGCAGACTCTGTGCTGAACAAGGCCCAGCACAGATGCTCAGGCCCTGAGCACTAAGGCCTGGGCCTGCAGGTGCCAGGAGCTCACTCAGCAGGGGCCTGCTGAGAGGCAGGGCGGCCCGGCCTTGACTGTGAGCTGCCTGCACTGCAGGACTGCCAGGGCTCTGCTCAGTCTTGTCTCTGGGAAGAGGGTGGCGCCTTCATGTGCAGGAGTCCCTAAACCCGGGAGACAGGGCCCTTCTCCGAGGACAGGACACCCCATACGTCTGCAGAGTGGCCAGGGCCAGCCACAAGCTCAGCCTGCTCGGGGTCACATGCTGCTCTGCTCGACGGTTTTGCCAGGAACACTGTGCTGCACAGGAGATGGAAGTCTGGAATCTCCCGGAGCCACACCTGTCTTCCCTACCGTCTCCCCTCTCTCCTGACAGAACTGCTCCCTTCTCTGTTCCACTTCCACCCAAGGGCCTGGGGCCGGAGCACACTTGGGAACTGGGTGGGGGGTAGGACACAGTCCCGCTGTGGACTACGGACCCTCGAAGGTCCTCTGAGGGCCACAGAGGCTTCCGGGTTGGGTCACCCCCCAACCATCACCTCCCAGTCCCCTCGCGGGGTGCAGCCTCCATCTCTCTCCCCCTCCTCACCCAAAGCTCATTCCTCCAGGAGAAGGTTTCAGTGACAAGGTGACCAATTCCTCTGGGAGGTCCCACCAAATACGCCCTGCCTGCCCTGCCTGTGAGCCAGGTTTTCAGTCCCCACTCCCTCCCCCTTGAGCCAGCATAGTGCCCCCCCCCATCCAGCCCACACTGCCCGCAAGCCCCACTCTGAGGCCCCACCTGTGTTGCTAAGTCACTGCCGTGACCCCTAGAGATCTGCCTCCTAGAGACACCCCTCCCTCGCAGAAGCCGCTGTGGCCCACTGTCTTCAGAGCACAGCGGCCCCTCCTGCCCCACGGCTGCTTCCTCTTCTCATCTCTCACTCTCACTGACACACAGGGGAGTGGTGACCAGGCCCCAGGCTTCTCCATCTGAACCCCCTAATTGTGCCAGGCCTTGGGTCCTAGCACCAGGGCCCTCCTCGTTATCCAAAAACCCCCAAGAGCAGGAGGCCGTGTCCACCTCCTCTTCCTCCACTGTCTATGCAGTCTTCCTCACACTCACCTCGTCCACCCCGGGAGCAGGGGTGTCCCACCTCTGACAGCACCAGCCCCTCACCCTGGAGGAGCTCTGCCACCAAGTCCGGCCATGTCCGCTCCTGTTCTGCAGGGCACGTGTTCTTGAACTCCACGCGCCGTGGTTTCAGACACAGGACCAGTTTCTGGCTCTGCCTTTGTCTCAAATGACATCTCCTTTTCTCTAGAAGAAGGCTGGGTGGGGGCCCGGGACTGCGACGATCCCCTAAGCACACAAACACAAAAACATGCATATGGACTCCAAACTGTCTCCTTAGTT
This sequence comes from Tragelaphus eurycerus, assembly GCA_935064755.1. Taxonomy (NCBI): domain Eukaryota; kingdom Metazoa; phylum Chordata; class Mammalia; order Artiodactyla; family Bovidae; genus Tragelaphus; species Tragelaphus eurycerus. The sequence continues at coordinate 36,338 of CAKXYN010000558.1, forward strand.
AGGATTCAAGCAGTAGTCAGTTTCCTACAGATGAACGAATGTCACCAGTTAAGCTCTTAACCTTTGCTAAAGTTTCCCTCTCACTTGTGACCATTTTCCGTGAAGAAGCCAAAGAAACATTGACATACTTAATAAGAATTACTGCCCCTATAACAACAAGTAAGAAAATATCGGGATGCTCAGCAGTCTGCTCGCCTCATTCATAAGCCAGGTGATTCCTCCCACCACAGTCAATGGCAAGTCATGTCTCAGTCTCCACTCATGTAAAAAAGACTACAGGTCGTTAACCTTCTACGACTCTTCAGAAACAGTGTCACAGTCTGTGAGGCCCCTCAAATGAATACACCCAAATATCAACTGGTCGGCCTCCCACTTCCAAACCTCTGCCTGGGGTTTTGAGTGTTGTCAGTCCTGTGACTACCACTCCGTGGTACCAAGTTTGACCCTAAGGAACGATGCTTGTCTCTTCCCTCTCGCTGGGCACGAAGCTACAGGCTCCTTGAGGTGTGACCATGAGCAACACCCAGTCGTATTGTCCACACACCAGACAGGCCGTTGTCACACTCGACAGTGCTGAGGGGAGCTGCCCAGGGGAGCAGCCTACCCGTGGTGGAACGGAGCCCCTCGCAGTCTCATCTGGTCCAGTTCGGCTCTCAGGGTTTCCAGGTTTGGAATCAGCTGGTCCTACGAAACAGCAAATGATACAGCCTGCACCACTTGCTTTCCAGATGTAAAATGACTTGCACCACAATGTGCAGAACAGGTTACGTGAGTAGCTATCAACTCCGAACATTTTAATTCTGAGAAAATGTTCTCTAAGAGTCCCTAGCAAATAGAAACACTCAGAACAATAATAACCCTTATAAACCAAAATGAAGAGGAAGTTCCATCTCCGGTGTAGAAAAGTTTTCTCTGGAGGAAACATGGCAAGGCATTAACAACGATGAAGTCGGTAGAGAGAAGCTGGACTTGGGGCAGGGGTTTGGGTCAGGGGGACACGACTCACTCTATTGCCCTCACTCCTCTCACTGCTTTAAACTGTCTCAGTGGCACTCACCTGCATTCCTCACATTCATTCCTCTACAGCCCACTTCACTTCCTCATGGGGTAAAACAAGTCAAACGGACCAAGTTTCTGAGTCACTCAACTCAACCTGGCAGCTCTGTGCTGTTGGCCAGGGCAGTTACTCGCCTCGTGCAGCCCCTGAGCACGTGAGACAGGCTGGTGCAAAGCTCGATGTGGAAATAAAACAGGATTTCAAGACTTGCGGTGAAAGAAAGACTTCAAGTAGCCCGTTGGCTTTTAGGAAATTTTAGATTGTATATGTGGCTCATATTATCTTTCTGATGCACAGCACAGTCCACGTGAAAGGCTCACACTTTGTCTCAGCTTTTGGGTGATCCCAGAAAGAACTACTCAGAATTCGGAACCACACACAATGGCCACACACTCTAAATCCATCTATAATGCAGACACATTCAGTGTTCAAAACCAGAAATGCTATACGTGTTACAGCAGTGGATTTGCCATAAGGAAAATATAACTCGACTTCTGCTAAGCATCTGCTCAAACTCATGTCTACTGAGTTGGTGATGCTGTCCAACCATCTCATCCTCTGTCATCCACTCTCTTTTTGCCTTCAATCTTTCCAAGCTCAGGGTCTTTTCCAATATGAAAATTCATATTAACAAACTGGAAATAATTACCTCAAGCAATTTTTAAATGTAATGACAAGGTTGGCAAGGCTGTGTTTTATAAAATGAGCATCAATTTCAAGGTTTAAAAAGCTGTTTTAGGACCTAGTGTATTAAAAAACAAAATGGAGAGAAGACAAAAGAATGATCTATTTGAGACTGGTTCTGTGTGAGAAATTGCTGAGACTAATTGACGGGACGAGTCATGGGTATTTATTATACTACTCCATACACTTTTGTGCATGTTTGAAATTTTCCATAGTAATATATTTAAAAACAGTTTATTTTCTATTAAAGCAGAGTCTTCACCAGCAACACAATTCGAAAGCATCAGTTCTTTAGTGCTCAGCCTTCTTTATGGTCCAACTCTCACACCCATACGTGCCTACTGGAAAAACCATAGCTTTGACTATATGGACCTTTGTCGGCAAAGTGATGTCTCTACTTTTCAATATGCTGTCTATGTTTGTTATGGCTTTCCAAGGAGCAAGCATTTTGTAATCTCATGGCTGCAGTCACTGTCTGCAGTGATTTTTGAGCCCAAGGAAACAGTACCTGTCACAGCTTCCACAATAAGGCATCGGCATTCAAAGATTTTTAAAGCAAAACAAAAGTTGACTTTGAATTGGCTTAGTCATAAACAGCATCCCAATCTCAACAGCCTCTGAGCACCAGTTCTGAAAGTAAGGAAGTGCACCCCTGATCGGGAGACATTGAGCTCTCTGCCTAAGCGGGGAGGGCGCTGCACCAAGGGTCTCACGATGGGAGTCAGAACCACTGCCCCCTGGGAGCCCGCCTGTGAGGCTCTGCAGTCCAGGCCCAAGAACACAGGCATGGTGGGGACAGTACTGACACGTGAGGCTGGACCCAGGATCCCCACTCCATTTCCTGCATGGTCTGTATCGCCGTGTGGCCAACCTTTCCGGGAAACCTCTCTCAGGACTGGGTGACGCAAGCCTCCACCATCACCCTTTCCTGACGCGCCTTCTGTTGCAGCGTAACTACGGTTCTACTCCTGCCTAGGAGCAGCCATCCTACACACACACCATGTCTGGACCAGCAGTTTGGCATGTGGGACCCCAGCACCACGTCTGAGGCAAGCAGGCTCCACACCTGGGCGCCATGCCTTCAGTTTCATGGGCCCTGGGCTGGCACCCTCAGGTTTGTCTGAGGGGCAGTCGTGAGGTCCACCTGTATCCCAAGCAGCTCCCCGGACTGGCTGGTCAGAGCAACAAGCAGCCTGTTTGAACGTGGGAACACCCTGGCCCCAGCACACTGCCTATGGGCGACCGACCACCTCTGGCCCTGCACCCGGAGGAGGTGGGTGCCCATGTTGGGAGCTGGTTTGAATTAGCGCTCCGCCCGTGGCAAAGGTAATGAGGAAGGAGGCTTGACATACACAAAGGTGGGGTCGAGCCTCAGGAGCCCCTTGGAGGTTCTCGAGCATCTACCCCCAAAACCAGAGCCTGCCTGCTTTACTACTTGTGCTCTCGCCTACACCTCTGACTTTACGGGGGGCTGTCCCCCACTACCTCTCTCTGAAAAAGGAGTTAACTTAGAGCTTCAGTTAATAAAAATTCCTGGGTGTGACAGGAGTGTTTTAACCTACAAACTCCTCTGAAGGTTCTTTAGCCCACCTGACAGGCTTGTCCAGCCACATGTGATTGCTCACAGCCTCCCAACAGTGGGAGGCACGAGATGCTCTTAACCTTCTAAAAACAGGTTCTTTAGAGAAGTTAGAAAACTATTAGCATAAGTATAATGGGCTGATTAGAAATTGTATTGGTGAAGGGTTTTTCATTTGTTGAGCCAATGATTGCTGCTAAGTCTCCACTTCCCCTGCCCTTATACACATTATTGAATAGAAGAGATAAGTATTAACCTTTGATACTAATCACGTTAGACCTTAGGCTAAGTAAATTCTTTCCCTGACTAAAACCCACTACACCCTCACCCTATAGGAATGTAAACTTATCTAGTGGAGTCCGTTTTAAGAATAATCACCATGGAGAAATAAGTGACTGACCACTATCACAAGGAGAAGGTCATAAATTGTCAGCAGGCCCCCTGGCCAGAAGATGATGTAACACACCTAAAACCTCTGTATACATTTGTATGAAGCACCTGACTTTGATAAAAGTCAGGGCTGCTGACCCCGCGTGACTTTTGTATAACATCTCAGTGTATAAAAGTAGACCGTGGAAAATAAAGAATGGGGATCAGTTCCTCAAAAGACTGGTCTCCCCATGTCGCTCTCTTTCTCAAATTCTGGCTGAGTCTCCATCTGGAGTGCGGAACCCTCCAAACTTACTAATTTTGCCTGGGCTTCTAAGATCGGACCGGGGAGGCCTCAGTGTCTCCTCTCCTTCAGGAGAACGGAAAGATGCCTGTGGCCTACGTAAGTGGTGCAAACTTCTTGTCTTGAAGTTTTATTGGTCTCCCGTGTAAACCAAGCTACTCAGCCTCTTTTCTTCACTGAGTTTTCGTACTGAGCTATCCTCGTTCTATTACTCTCTATTGTGTCCTGACCCCCACCAACGTCGTCCTCGCTTTGAAGTCCCTGGATCAGCTGGGGCTGGTCCCCAGCATGCCTGGATCAGCAGATGGGGCCACGCACGCACACACTCAGTGCCAGAGATGGGAGCCGTGGAGAAAGGCAGCGCTGGCCCCCACTCAAGCCACGTCTCCCGCCCAGACACGGCCCCCCATCAGCACAGGCACCCGCTGCAGCTCCTTGTTCATCTCCTCCAGCTGGGCCTCCATCTGGTGCAACCTATACTCAATGCTGCCCTTTCTCTATCCCGCCCGTCAGCCAAGAACAGCGTCAGCTCCGCTTGCAACGACTCTGTCCTGATGGCATGCGGGCTGTGACCGCAGGGGCTGCAAGCGGGCCATGCTCTGTGCGGAGGTTTGTGGGGGAAACACCCGCACGCCTTCTCACGCAGCCTGTAGGGCGTCGTGTGTGACACGTGGCTCATGGAGGGTGCTGGTGACCAGCTCTTGAGAGGAGACGTGCTCCCCCTGCCCCGGGCTCTGCACCCTGGGCCACTGCGCTGCCTCCTCGGACTGCCTGTGGCAAGCCAGCGTGCAGCAGCCAGCGGCAAGCATGAGGCACACGTTCTACCTTCCTAAGCTGGGAAGGAAGTTTAAACTATTTAGCCTCCTGAGTGGTAGAGCTTCCGGAAGAGAAAAGGTCGGACTAAAAGGCTGATCGGGGATGGACAGCAGAGATGCCAGGGGAGAGGAGAAACCAAGCCTGGAGAGGAAGATCACAGGCAGAAGGGCGCCCCCTGGTGGCTGTTAGTGACCCTGCTCTGGGAGCACCGGACACCAGGGGCCACCAGCCACCTGAGCCCCCCCCCCCCCCCCCAACCTCAGGCGCTCACTGAGCTCCGGGTCTGACAGCCCTGTCAGCACAGACTCTGCCTGACTCTCCATGCCCAGACAATGCCCATTGGCAGCTCGGGGCAACACCTTTCTCGCCAGAAGGACGGGGTGGCTGGCTGCCTGGCAGTGGGTACAATGCCCCCAGCAGCACCACATCCCAGGGACGCGGCCTCTCACCCGCGGGCTCCTGGGCATGGCGAGCGGGGAGTGGGGCCCCGGGTCTGCACGTGCCCTGCTGGGACTTCTTCAACAAGTGTATGGATAATGACTTAAAACTGTTCATTACAGAGCTATTTTGGCCATCTCTTAAACGAGAATGGGATTTTTCTAGGTCTCTATCCTGCTAGGCTTTGAATGGCTGGCTGAACTCTGAGCAGCAGTGACTTGGAGCTGAAGCATCCTGGGGACACACGGAACAGGGGACAAAACTGGAGGGAAATTAACGGAGGGATAACGCAGAAGCAGGGGCTGCCTGACACTCAGGGAGCGCTCCCATCTGAGTCGGGCAGCACGGCCACCGTGTGTGTGCTCCTGTGTGGACTGAGCAGCACAGGCAAGGGCGCGGTGGGACAGCAGGGGAACAGGCCCTCCCCACGCCCGCCCCCCTGGGACCCAGAACAGCACCTTGGAGAGCGCGGCCACCCTCTGCGCCTGCTCCTCCTCCGGCAGCGTCCTCAGCAGCCTTGGCTGCAGCCTCTCTACCAGCTCCAGGCGCTCCTGCAACTGGCAGTTCTTATCCTCTGTCTACAAAGGGAGAGCAGAGGATCAAAACAGGCCGAGAGGTGTAGCCACTGTCGCTTTAAGCAAGCTGAGACAAAACCTAAATGCGCGTGTCTACTGGATTCCTTCTGTTTTGGAAGCTGCGACAGGGTAAATTTTCTCTCAGTGTTCCTGGGCTTGGTCTCAATGAGCAGAACACTTCCTGCCAGAGTATTTGCTTTTCCTAAACATTCCCCAAGGATGGGTCTTAAAAAAAAAAAAAAAAAGTTCTTACATATTAAAGATCAGTTTTCTGTAGAATCTTATTCATTCTCATTGACAAGTTAAGGGAAGAAGGGTTCTGTACGGACCCTTCTTAAAACATCACCAGAATCATCATTTAGAGGGAACCCTACCGACAGCAGATGGCCACGGGCGTGTAAGCCAAAGTATGGCTTTCATCTCCTCTGAAATACAGACCTGATAAGACCATGCCTGGTGAAATGTCAGTCAACTAGTATTTGTAAATGCACGATTATTCTTTTAACAGATCTTCTTACTCTGAAACACTTTCAATGTAGAACATTTAGACAGATTCTTTTTTAAAAAAGAAAAAAAAATCAAGTATCTATACGCTCAGGTTCCTGAGAGGTTATCATTTCTTTCTAAGCAGTTTTCTTACTTTTTCTGTGTGCGTACTACTCTATGTATGTACACAAACAATATGATATGCTTTAAAACCCTCAGAAAACAATAGCATATGGTACATAGTATTTTCTGATCTGCCTTTTACAGACATTATTTTGTATATCGTTTTTTTCCCCTTGCGGGGGGGGGGAATGCTCTTAATTAGCATTCCCCATCATACATTTCAATGGCTTTCTAGTTTTTAGTATTTTATTTTTGTGGTGGGGACAATGTTATACTTTGGCACACACCAGACTGACTCACTTTGTTTTGGAGAAGCCAGATTTGGTTTTCTGGTTAAATCCTGATTATCTGAGACCACTCGGGAACAGGAGTGAGTAAGGCTCACCAAACCACAGGAAGTACAAACCCTAATCAGACCGGAGCTCTAACCTCAGTGACCCCAGTTCCCAACAGGCAGCCAGCTGCCATGAAGTTCCCTGCTGCTCTCTGCTCTTTCAGTAAAAACTCTAATAAGCCAACAGATTCATGTTCAAGTAAAACAAAAGAGTCAGGAGTGGAATTCCACGAAATGGTTAAACCAAGTCCCAAATAATTCAAACCTGTAAGTTGCAGTCACCCCCAATTTTTAAAAAATGTATTTCCTTCCAGTACAGCTGATTTACCATGATGTACATCCACACTTTTGAACGCAATATTTTAGGGTCATAAGAACTTTACACTGGGACTTGATTTCCAACGTGGGAGTCACATGAAAAGATCTTTACCTTCCTTCCTCAGTAATTCACTGCTATAAAAGTCAGACACAGTTCACAAAGGCCATTACCTGTCGATGCCTAGAATCCTTATTTGCAATTTCATTTTCAAGTTCATCACTGACGTCATCCTCAGTTTCAAATCAAACATAAAGTGAACGTCCTCAAAATCAAATTCCTAGACATGGTAGTTTTCTCGGACATGAGCAAAAATGTGCCTACCCCAAAGGTCACATTTGCCACGATTGGCACCCATCTGTCTTAACGTTCTGTCCAGCCACTCGGCTTACCAAGCTTCTTTTCTACATAATAAACCCAAACAGCAAACAAAAAGGATACTAAACTACCCTGTTATTGCAAGAATTCCAGGACGGAAGGTATCTGGCATGAAGTCAGGACCTCTGTCTGCTACACCGTGCAGGCGGGCTTGACCCAGAACAGGGAAGGACCTTCAACAGATTCAGCGGGGAGCTCTGAGGCTCGTTTCCTCGAGTAAAAGTTGGAAAAGTCTCATGTAATTTCCTCAGAATTAAAGTAAAAATATTAACGAGTGGAAACAGAAGTCAAATTGTACACAACTGAGAGCAGCCTTCTCAAGCCTAGTTCTTTGAAAGCAGAGTTACACCACATGTATGAAATGCTCAAACCAGGACCAGAACTTGCTGCTGGTGCAACTCCTGTCCGCAAGTTCAAACTCCATTTCAGGTCCCTCCCTGGTCACTAAGTAACCAATGTGGGCAAAGTCCTAACATTAAAACTGAAAGGTCTTAAAAACGCTTTTTCTAGAATTCTATATGTATAATAAACTCTGACACCTAATCTCCTCCCGTTGCCAAAGAGTAGTGTGAATAGCTTATACAAACCTGTGCAAATACTTCTGTTTTGAGTTCTCACACAGAATTACTCACACGAAGCTACTAAACAAGTACATCTGCTGTACCACCTGTTGGAGGGGTTCTCTCTGAGACGTTCTCATGGGGGAGCGGTGGGCAGGGTGGGTGCTGTCTGCGTACAGAGGAGAGGTGAGGCTCTCAGAAGGAGGCCTGAGTCCCCAGCACTCTTCTGTTTTCACAGTGACCGCTAGGGAGTTTCTCATAAATCATGACACCTACAGACATGGCCGCCAGAAACATCACGATTCCACATGGTTACACAGCTCGGGCCTGAGGATCTGAGGGTGAGCAAATGCCACACGACTTGTCTGACTGCCGGTATCACTGTCACACATCCCTTCAAGGAGCTGAACCTCAGAAAACTCGAGAAGATGCCCAGGCATGCTCCCTCAGTAGAGCCCACACAGCATGCTCCCATCTCTCTGAGATAACGGGCTCCACAGGTGTCACCAGACTCGCCTGAGTCAGCATCATCAGGAACACATTCGACAAGCAGTTGTGGGGGGGCGCAGGGGGATGAACCGGGAGACTCGGGTTGACATGTATAGAGCACTGATACTACACATCAAGTCAACAAGTAAGGACCTAGTACAGCACAGGGAAGTCTACTCAGTGCTCTGTGGTGAAGTCAATGGGCAGGAAATCTAAAAGGGAGGCAGATACATAAATAAATATATAGATAGATAGATGACTGATTCACTTTGCTGTACAGCAGAAATTGACACAGCAGTGTAAAGCAACTATACGCCAACAAATCAATGAATGGATGAATGAATTTTTAAAAAGGGAACACAGTGGCCCCCTAGAACTTGTGGAAATGAGGAGTCCACACCCAGGGTGCAGCACAGCACCAGGGTTGCCCTCCTGTTTGTCCACTGCCAATGGACCGCCTGGACCAGGCTGCTTCTACCCCAGAGATCTCGACCCAGAGGCAGGGAGGCAGCCAGTCGCGGTCTCTCCAGTGCTCTGCTCTTAATCACATGGCCATCCCAAGGCTGAGATCCCTGGGAGAACACGGGGCCCACATTCCACCTCAGGACAACAGACAGAGCTGCCATCACTCACTTAGAGGACATCCCGCTGTAATTTCCTGTTACAGTCCTCGTACTTGAGGAGGTCCTTCCTGGCCATGTCCAGGTCCTCCTCCAGCTCTGTCACATGGGCAGAGAGGGTTGCCAGGCCCTCCTTCATTTGGCTCTGCTCTCGAGACTGCCTCTCTATGATTTTCTGGAGCTTGATCACCTTAGCCAGGTCTTCCTTGTGGCTGAGAGAGCCATCGGAGGGTCTCTAAGGGGGAAAGGAAGCCTTACACAGCCTGGTTTTGTGAGGGAGGAAACACAGAACTTCCGGGCAATTGGTGAGGTCAAAACTGCCTTCTGCGTTCTGGGAGCTCACAGGACCATCATGGCCGCTCAGACCTACATGGCGCATCGGTGAGAGGTCCCAACAGCCCAGCACAGACTGGATGGTAAGACGAGAACCAGACAGAGAGCGAGACCAAGGACCTGCCTTTCCATTGGCACTTGGCATGTTTTCTTGCTCGGGATGTACATCAAGCACCATGTCCCTTAGTATCATTTCCTGGTTATTCTCCTCCTTTAGAATCATCTGCTAAAACCAAAAAATTGAATCAGAGTAAAGAAATAAGTAAAGACGGCAAAACTCCACCTGGAAAAACTCAACTCTAAACTGAAAACACAACATAAAAAGAAATAACATGGTGATGCTATCCATCCCGAATACCACCAGGTGATGAGAGTCAGAATTTGTCTTCTCCTGGACAAAGGGGCACATAAGAGATCCTGCAGCTCTGAGCCACAAGTCTAGTTTACTAGTCATTAAAATATCCCAGGTGGGTGGGTCCTCAATCAGAAAAATAAATAACATCTGATGCTCACCACTGTAGCCTTCATACTTTTTTAAAATGAAAGTATTCAAATGACAAACCCTTCACTGAAATTACACAAAGACTGATCAAACTTACCTCTTTATATGTGGCACCTAATTCTTCTTCTAACAAACTACACCTTTCAAGTGCTACTCGTAATCGTGCTCTCAACTCAAATAAAAGAAGCCAAGTCACTGTGTGTTGTTGATATGTGTACATACGTTAGTACACTTCTTAGTGTATACTCACTCTAATACATGGATACTGTCACAGAATACCTTTAATGTCTCTCATTGATCTTAACTTCAAGAAAATCTGCTTATTAACAGCTTTAAATTCTAAGTTTGAGAGAACAAAATGTTATCCTAAATTAATTCTATTACCCAGTTTTTCACTGCAAGTTGATATACAGGATATAATAAATCTTGAGACATTCATGCTAACTAATACTTTTTAACTGGGGGCTTCCCAGGTGGTTCAGTGGTAAAGAATCCGCCTGCCAATGCAAGAGGGCAGGTTCGATCCCTGGGTTGGGAAGATTTCCTGGAGTAGAAGATGGCCACCCACTCCAGTATTCATGCCTCAGAAGCCCCATGAAGAGAGGAGCGGGTGGGCTACAGTCCACAGGGTTGCAAAGATTCGGACATGACTGAGCATGTATGCAGGCAACGCTTTTTAACCATATAAAACTCGGACTTCTTAAAGAAAAAAAAAATGTATATACAAGAATTCAAGAAGCTCAAAAGTCAACTAGTTACATAAATACGTGCATCATTCACCTAACAAGGCAGCAAGTGTACAAATCCAGGACGGCTGGGTGGCTGGTACCTTCTCGTCCAGGGCCTTGTGGTGCTCAAAGAGCAATTTCAGTGCCCTGAGCACCTCCACCTTGCTGGTCATGCCGGCTGGGGACTGTGCCTGCCACTTGCCTGCTGTCATTGGGATGGACAGCATGTACTGGGAAACCAGGAACTCCAGGTGCTCCAGCAGCAACTGCAGGGCAGGGCCAAAGGAACACTTTCAACCTCATGCTCAAATTCCGGGCCGATAACTCCTCTCAGCCTCACGCTATACCCAGAAACATGCTAAGGCACATCGGAATCCCGCCAGTTCAGTCGAAAGTTAGAGTGGACTTCCCCAGGGGCCCAGTAGTTAAGACCCCACACTTTTCCATGGGTCATGGGTTTTAACCCCTGGTCAGGGAACTAAGATCCCACACAAAGTGTAAGGTGGACAAAAATGTAAGTTAAGAGAACTCCCTCAAATGTACTAAAATTACATTAGCTCTCATCATAAATTTGAAGCAAGGTATGAGAACCCTGAACTGATCCACCCTGGTCTGCTCAGTGTGAAGATGTGAAAAATGACTTGAAAATCAGACAAAGTGTAAAGACAGCAACTCGGAGGCCAGCGGTGACCCCTGCGGGGCCAATATCAACTCGTGAAAATCCCCCTACTGACCCTGGTGTTGTTTCTTTCCGTTTTTAGTGCTGTGACCTTCTCTTCTCTTTTAATAAGCTGCTGCTTGTATATTTTTATTTTTTCAGGAGTTGGAAACTCCTAGAAAACAGTTAAATGAGAAACTAAATGCAAACATAAAAAGAGAGCGAGACTGTGAAGACTGACCCTGTCAAGTCTCTCCAGGCTCCACACAAAGGATCTCCATGCCTCTCCAGAGAAGAGGGGGTCCACTGACCCCAAGACCACACAGATACCACAACTCAGACTGGCCTTCAGCCTCCACCTCGACCTGGCAGGCATGTGGCAGGGAAGAGCCCGGAATCCAAGCCTGCCTTCTCAAGACCCAGGGACGTCTGTGAAACTTTCCAAAACATAAATCTAACAACAAGTGGATAAAGAGATTCTTAACCGACACACAGACCAGTGACCTAGAGCCACTGGGGAGAGTGAAGAAAAAAGGGAAGGTCTACAAGGCCACGAGGCTTTGGAGTGTTCCTCTTGGAAAAAGATGGATGACACCTCAGGGCCATCTGTTAGCCTGACTCCACTGAGGTTACCCAGTCAGTCAATCAATTGGTTAAAATGTTAAATTTATGTTATATGTCTTTTACCACAATTTGCATGCATGCGGGGCCATCCACGTGGTGAACTTGCTCAAACTGAAGCACACGGAGTCTTTCATTCTTCTATTTTTCTTTGCAGAAATTAAAAAATCCTGGGCTACGTATCCCCTACTACATACTGAGTGTTCAGCACCCAGAACAGTGCCCAGCACTTGTAAGAGTCATGTAGTAGACATGTGTAGCTATGAGGGTGTATGTTATACATGTAAGCAGTAGGTACCCATCATTAAAATACTGGACATACTGGTCTGTGCTTTGTAAGATGGGAGACATTAATGGGCTTAGCCTTTGTACTTCAAGGACTGACACTCTAGCTCGATCCTCATGCCCCAGAGATTCCTCCAGCCTGTATATCCTTTCTTTGGAAGAAGGGAGACATTAAGAAGCTTAGTCTTTCTGCTCCAAGGACTGACTCTATAGCTCAGTCCACGGGCCCCAGTGACTCCTCCAGATAGTGTTTCCCTTCTTGTGGGGCCCCTGCCTATCCTCCACACAGCAACTGCACAACCTCTTACAAGGTAACCTCCTGGGGTCGATCCTGCACACTAAGACCAAAACCTCCTGGCCAGCAGGGTCCACAACCATGCTAACAAAATGAAACACAACCCCAACACTTAACCAGGTGAGGGCCAATCCGACAGGCCCAGCCCCCGGCTGCTCTCACCTCAGGCCACTCTTCTTCCAGGACTTGGGATGAGGCCAAGTCCTTCCTAGTCTTGGCCTTTCCTTGGGCTTGCAGCTCTGGAATAACGCCCACAAGCGGGCCCTTCTGTGACCCATCCTCGGGGATGGGGACAGCCCCCCACTCGGGGGCAACTGCTGTTTCATGGTAGGATACCTTGGCTACCAAGCTATCACCAGCAATCTCACACTACGACCACCGCTCTCACACACACTGCTCTCACACACCACTCTCACACACACAGCTCTCACACTATAACCACTGCTCTCACACTATGACCAATTCTCTCATACTATGACCACCAAATGGCACGAAGGCTCTGTCTCCAGCATGTCTCCCAGGAGCCTGGAATTGGAACCTGCTCAGTCACAAGGGGCTCCGTGGTAACAGGGGGGCTGGGCTCAGGCCCACCATCAAGGGTGCAGAGATGGGGGAGGGGCTGCCCGAAAGACGACAGGTGAGTGTGGGGTGAGGGAGAAGGAAGACCGTGCCCACGGCTCAGACCCCCTGTCAAACATGACCCTGCAAGGTACTGGGTCACAGTTGAACCAACCTGCATAAACTGCTTCAGAAACCACCACCGCTGGGAATGAACACTTCTTCTAAGTGGGCTTCTGCCCCCTCTATCCCCAAAACAAGCCTCCAGTGAGGCTACTGAAAGGGTACCCCTCAACTCAAGGGCATCCCCAGAACTGACCTGGCTGAGCAGGACTCACTGCACTAACTGCCCCTCACTCTCACCCTGAGCTCTGTCCTCCCTGTCAGACTCCCTCACTCAAGCTCAGCAAGGGCTTGACCAACCTTGCTCCAGGTACTTAAAATGAACCCACAGTGGGTACAGGGGTTCATTCAACCTGATGCAAGCTCGCCCTCTTAAATTTGACCCTGGGCTGCCAGACGACTCTGCCCCATGAGGACTGCACGGTGGAGGTTCAGGGGTGTCCAGGCCTCGAGCTATGACAGCCAGCGCCTCCCAGACGCAGTCTGAGTCTCCAACCCCTCTCCTGGCACCACTCCCACCCTCGCGGCTGTCCACTTGCCAGGGCACAGGCCACACTGCTCCTGGCTCAGCCCCGACCTCTGCTGATACTTGAGGACCTCGGTCCCCAGGCTGCTTGGGGTCCTATATCCACCCATCCCAGCAATTACACACTCTGGGAGAGACAGGGTACAGTTTGGGGTCCTGCCCGCAGTTCACCCTAAACACATTCTCTTTTTTTGGCTTTATCTACTGGAGTTCTTTGAGATGTATTTCTAAAACCTCAACTGTTGCTTTCAAAAAAACTGTAGGGTCACTGTGCTCAACTTTATGAATAAAATCTTCATTTTCCACCTTAAAGTGAATCTAGAGGGAAAACTAAAAGCAGTCATTTTTTCAAACTGAAAAAGAAAACCCACATGTGACCATGTCACAGAATAGAGGTCATGTAACCCCTCCCTCCTCAGCCTTCTCCTCCACCGCCAGCAGCCCATCATTGCAAGGCCTGCCCTGGGCCGGCAGGGGCAAGGCAATAGGGGAGAACCAGCTCCTCTGTCTCCAGGCCACGTGGGCCGCTTGCTCCACCTCCTGCCCAAGTTCACGTGGCACTGAAACAGCCCGGGCAAGCTGGGAATTCTGTTCAGAAATACAACTGTGGGGACCAATCAAGGACCCCTGCTTCTTGTTTTCCCCAGTATCAAATAAACTTGATCAATACAATTACTGTGACTGTTACATGTGCCTTCAGATGACAGAAGACCCCCAGGGTGTCTCCACTTCCAGTGATAGACACAAGCAGCTTGTAGGTCAGCCTACCAAGGGCTAGAAAAGCTAAATACCAAGTTTAAAAGAGGTCCTTAGGCAGCCACAATCCAAGATTTCAAACAAAAGGGAAGCCCAGTGAGGGAGCTGGAGACTGAGAGGGCCGCTCCTTCCCTCAGGCCATCTGAGCAAAGCCGACTCTGTGAAGAAAAGGCAGGGGAAAAGTCAAGCAGAGGTGGCTGGCTGACACAGCTCTGGAGGCTTCCTTGGGCTGTGGAGACAAAAAATCCAGCGCAGGCCTGACAAGTCAGTCCAGATGTCAGAAAACGTACCCAACACTCTGCCCAAATCCGCTGAGCACTGAGTATCAGTTACCTCGTGGTGCTCAGGAGACAGATGGTGGGCTTCAGGACTTGCTGAGAAGAGGGGTACCCTGGGAGGGAGCCCAGACTTCCAGATGGTGGAGACGCTGGAAAGCTCCTCCCTGGGGTCAGGGAGGAAGGTGGGTGAAGGCTGCTGAGACTGAGCTTACATGGACCCCCCTCAGCCTCAAGTCCCTAGGGCACTGAGTGAACAGACAGCTCTGTCCCCATTGGAGGTCTGCATCAGAGGAAACTCTGGAGAAGGCAGCATCACTCAGAACCTCTAGGGTTTTCCAAACACAATGTCCAACGTACAACCAAAAAAGCAAAAGAGGGTGCAACAACAAACAGGACAAAGAGAAAAAGAACTGAATCAGACCCAGAGGTATCAGATGTATATCAGCATATCAGAGGTATGCTACAGGTATCAGATGCAAAAGTCACCTGTTCAAAAATATACTTGACAGGCCCCCACAGCGACCCACGGAGACCTCGGCCGCCCGCCGGCCCGGAGCGGAAGCGGCTGCTCTGAGGCGGGCCCAGGCCGCCGCCGCCGCCCCCGCCTCAGAGCCCGGCCGCAGCTGCCGCGCCGCAGCTTCCGGCGGCCGCGACCATGGCGAAGCGCGGGGCGCCCCGAGGACCCCCGCGACCCGGCGGGCGCCCCGACCCGGCCACCCCGCTGCGGGAGGCGGTCGCGCTCAGGCGCCCGGGGCGCCGCCACCGATGCCCGTGTGGTGCTGCCGCTGCTTCCTGGCCGCTCATTTCAGGGAACCCAGAAGAGCCAAGACATTCTTGAGAAAAGAACAAAGTTGGAGGATTCGCACTTCCTAATTTCACAAGTTACTACAAAGAAACAATAATCAAGATAGTATGATGCAGGCATAAAGAAACTACAGTGACACTGAAACTGAAGGAGAGATTTTTAATTCATTAATGCAATATTTTGGTGATAATTTGGGGCAAAAAGTTAAAGCTATGCCATTAGTTGAAGAAACTTCTTTACTTGAAGATTCATCAGTGACTTTGCCTGTGGTAGTAATAGGAAATGGACCCTCAGGAATCTGCCTTTCTTATATGCTGTCAGGCTACGGACCGTATTTATCATCAGAAGCAATCCATCCAAATACAATCTTACATAGTAAATTAGAGGAAGCAAGACATCTTTCCATTGTTGATCAGGACTTAGAATATTTGTCTGAGGGCCTTGAGGGCCGATCATCCAATCCAGTTGCAGTACTTTTCGACACACTTCTTCATCCAGATGCTGACTTTGGGTATGATTATCCATCCGTTTTGCACTGGAAATTAGAACAGCATCATTATATCCCTCACTTAGTTCTTGGTAAAGGTCCACCTGGTGGAGCTTGGCACAATATGGAAGGCTCAATGTTGACAATCAGCTTTGGAAATTGGATGGAGCTACCTGGACTTAAATTTAAAGACTGGGTATCTAGCAAACGAAGGAACCTAAAAGGGGATCGGGTTATGCCAGAGGAAATAGCTCACTACTATAAACACTATGTCAAAGTCATGGATCTTCAGAAGAATTTCAGAGAGAATACTTACATTACCTCTGTATCAAGACTCTACAGAGATCAAGTTGATAATGATGGTCAAGGCGGAAATATCTCGACACAACATTTACAGATAGACAAGTCAAAATTTGCCAAGAGAAACTGGGAAATCAGGGGTTATCAGCGAGTAGGAGATGGTTCTCATATTCCCTTCTGTCTCTTTGCTGAAAATGTAGCCCTGGCAACTGGAACATTAGACTCTCCTGGCCATCTGGAAATTGAAGGGGAAGATTTTCCTTTTGTGTTTCATTCAATGCCTGAATTTGAAGCTGCTGTAAGCAAAGGAAAGTTGCATGGCAAAGTGGACCCAGTGTTAATTGTAGGTTCTGGGCTTATGGCAGCTGATGCAGTACTGTGTGCTTACAACAATAATGTCCCTGTGATTCATGTATTTCACAGATGAGTAACTGATCCAGACTTAATTTTCAAGCAGCTTCCCAAAAAGCTTTACCCAGAATACCATAAAGTCTATCATATGATGTGTACTCAGTCATATTCTTTAGACTCTAATCTCTTATCTGATTATACTAGTTTTCCTGAGCACCATGTGCTTGCCTTTAAGTCGGACATGAAATGCATTCTGCAGAGTATCTCTGGACTGAAGAAAATATTTAAGCTCTCTGCAGCAGTAGTGTTGATAGGTTCTCATCCCAATCAGTCTTTTCTGAAGGAGCAAGGGTGTTACCTGGGCCATAACTCAAGCCTGCCAATCACATGTAAGGGTAATCCTGTGGAAATAGATGCATATACCTATGAGTGTGTTAAAGAAGCTAACCTTTTTGCATTGGGTACATTGGTTGGAGACAATTTTGTTCGATTTTTAAAGGGAGGGGCACTGGGTGTTACACGCTGTTTAGCTATAAGACAGAAGAAAAAAAGCATTTATTCGTTGAAAGAGGAGGAGGAGATGGCATTGTGCAGAGCAGGTTTACAAGTAATTTATATGGACACTTTACCATTAAAGATTTTTAATAGAGATTTTACAGTGTACTGGCTTGAATTTTCTGAACTTGAATTAACTAGGAGAGCCTCAAGTGATAGTAACTATTTTTTTAAAGTTAACTAGAATTTTTGTCCTGATTACATTGTAATGTATGAAAGGTGTCAATTGTCAGACAAATAGAAGCACTGCCAATCTGATATACTTTAAGTTCTCACTCAATTGAAACCTTCTTTTCTTCTAAGACTTACTTTTTGATCACTGTTGATTATTTGTTTGATTCCAAAATATAACAGCATTCAATCTATAAAACCACAGTCATTAAATGGCCAGAGCTTTCCCTCACTTTATATATTGAGTTACAGTGCTGTTCAAGGATGGTTCAGAGACAGCATCAGCTCCGCTTGTGGCTTGTTAGAAAGGTAGCCGCTCAGGCCGCATAGCAGACTCACTGAATCAGAAATTGCATCTTAATGAGATCCTCAAATATGTATGCTTATTAAAGTTTGATACACACTGGTCTAACAGAAAATGAGATATAAATGTATATATGCTGAGGGTGGGTGGAAATAGAGGGGATAATCAACTCAGGTTTTATTTATTTTGAAATTATCAATTGTATAAGTCTAATTTATTGAAAAATATGATGCGATTTAAATTTTTTTATTGTTGAAAACTTGACAGGCAATTCATATTCTCAGCTTCTAATAAACCATTTAATAATGTTGGCATATATTCAGGAACCTGCCAAGGTAGTTTCTGGAGCTGTATTCTCTAGTTAACTAGCATAACCCTTAAACGAATTTGCAGTTCAATAAATTTTGAATAGAATTACTTAAAAAAAATATATACTTGACAAAAGGAAAAATTTCTGAGACTCAAAACCGACTTTAGAACTTTACAATAACAGTGACTGAATTTAAGAACTCGGTCTTAGCATCAGGCTTAACATCAGATTGGATGTAGCTGAAGAGAGGATCAGTGAACTGAAGGATGGATCAGTTACTATATATATATATATATATAGAGGGAAAATGTATAGAATATATTGAAGGAGCCTGTTGTTAAACTACATTGTTAAAAACTATAAATGGGGACCCTCATGGTGGAGAAAAGACAGAAAGGGGAATAAGAAATGCCTCCAGGGGTTGAAACTAAAGTGCCTCTTAATCAAAGTGAAAGGGGAGAGTGAAAAAGCTGGCATAAAACTCATTTTGCAAAATGAAGATCATGGCATCTGGCCCCATCTCTTCATGGCAAATAAATGGGGAAACAATGGAAACAGTGACAAACTACTTTCTTGGGTTCCGAAATTACTGCAGATTGTGAAATTAAAAGATGCTTGCTCCTCGGAGGGAAACCTATGACAATCCTAGACAGCATGTTAAAAAGCAGAGACATTCAGATCAGATCAGATCAGTTGCTCAGTCGTGTCCGACTCTTTGCGACCCCATGAACCGCAGCACGCCAGGCCTCCCTGTCCATCACCAGCTTCCGGAGGTCACCCAGACTCGCATCCATCGAGTCAGTGATGCCATCCAGCCATCTCATCCTCTGTCGTCCCCTTCTCCTCCTGCCCTCAATCCCTCCCAGCATCAGAGTCTTCTCCAATGAGTCAACTCTTCGCATGAGGTGGCCAAAATACTGGAGTTTCAGCTTTAGCATCATTCCTTCCAAAGAAATTCCAGGATTGATTTCCTTCAGAATGGACTGGTTGGATCTTCTTGCAGTCCAAGGGACTCTCAAGAGTCTTCTCCAACACCACAGTTCAAAAGCATCAATTCTTCGGCGCTCAGCCTTCTTCACAGTCCAGCTCTCACATCCATACATGACCACAGGAAAGACCATAGCCTTGACTAGGCGAACCTTTGTTGGCAAAGTAATGTCTCTGCTTTTGAATATGCTATCTAGGTTGGTCATAACTTTCCTTCCAAGGAGTAAGCGTCTTTTAATTTCATGGCTGCAGTCACCATCTGCAGTGATCTTGGAGCCCAGAAAAACAAAGTCTGACACTGTTTCCACTGTTTCCCCATCTATTTCCCATGCAGTGATGGGACCAGATGCCATGATCTTCGTTTTCTGAATGTTGAGCTTTAAGCCAACCTTTTCACTCTCCACTTTCACTTTCATCAAGAGGCTTTTTAGCCCCTCTTCACTTTCTGCCATAAGGGTGGTGTCATCTGCATATCTGAGGTTATTGATATTTCTCCCGGCAATCTTGATTCCAACTTCTGTTTCTTCCAGTCCAGCATTTCTCATTATGTACTCTGCATATAAGTTAAATAAACATGGTGACAATATACAGCCTTGACGTACTCCTTTTCCTATTTGGAACCAGTCTGTTGTTCCATGACCAGTTCTAACTGTTGCTTCCTGACCTGCATACAGATTTCTCAAGAGGCAGATCAGGTGGTCTGGTATTCCCATCTCTTTCAGAATTTTCCATAGTTTATTGTGATCCACACAGTCAAAGGCTTTGGCATAGTCAATAAAGCAGAAATAGATGTTTTTCTGGAACTCTCTTGCTTTTTCCATGATCCAGCGGATGTTGGCAATTTGATCTCTGGTTCCTCTGCCTTTTCTAAAACCAGCTTGAACGTCAGGAAGTTCACGGTTCACATATTGCTGAAGCCTGGCTTGGAGAATTTTGAGCATTACTTTACTAGCGTGTGAGATGAGTGCAATTGTTCGGTAGTTTGAGCACTCCTTGGCATTGCCTTTCTTTGGGATTGGGATGAAAACTGACCTTTTGCAATCTTGTGGCCACTGCTGAGTTTTCCAAATTTGCTGGCATCTTGAGTGTAGCACTTTCACAGCATCGTCTTTCAGGATTTGGAATAGCTCCACTGGAATTCCATCACCTCCACTAGCTTTGTTCCTAGTGATGCTTTCTAAGGCCCACTTGACTTCACATTCCAGGATGTCTGGCTCTAGGTCAGTGATCACACCATCATGATTATCTGGGTCGTGAAGCTCTTTTTTGTACAGTTCTTCTGTGTATTCTTGCCACCTCTTCTTAACATCTTCTGCTTCTGTTAGGTCCATACCATTTCTGTCCTTTATTGAGCCCATTTTTGCATGAAATGTTCCTTTGATATCTCTGATTTTCTTGAATAGATCCTTAGTCTTTCCCATTCTGTTGTTTTCCTCTATTTCTTTGCATTGATCGCTGAAGAAGGCTTTCTTTTCTCTTTTTGCTATTCTTTGGAACTCTGTATTCAGATGTTTAGATCTTTCCTTTTCTCCTTTGCTTTTCACTTCTCTTCTTTTCGCAGCTATTTGCAAGGCCTCCCCAGACAGCCATTTTGCTTTTTTGCATTTCTTTTCCATGGGGATGGTCTTGATCCCTGTCTCCTGTACAATGTCACGAACCTCATTCCATAGTTCATCAGGCACTCTATCTATCAGATCTAGGCCCTTAAATCTATTTCTCAATACTCAAACTGTCTCCAATTAAAACTATACACTATTCAGAGGTACATGTTAAGATGGAAGGTCTTTTAGACAGGTGAAAGTAAAAGATATGCAGGACAACAAGGACAGAAAACTGACGTGGCAATATCACTGTCAAATAGTGTCTAAAGAGAGAACCAGGGGGTGGAGCTAAGATGGCGGAGGAATAGGACGGGGAAAACACTTTCTCCTCCACAAATTCATCAAAAGAACATCTAAACGCCGAGTAAATTCCACAAAACAACTTCGGAATGCCGATAGAGGACATCAGACACCCAGAAAAGCAACTCATTGCCTTCTAAAGGAGGTAGGAAAAAATATAAAAGACAAAAAAAAAGAGACAAAGAGGGAGGGACGGACCTCTGTCTGGGGAAAGGAGTCTTAAAACAAAGAGAAGTTTCCAAACACCAGGAAACACTCTAACTGCCGAGTCTGTGCCGAACCTGGGAAGCACGGAGGCCATCATAACAGGGAGGAAAATAAATAATCAATTAAAACCCACAGACTACGAGCCCCACGATAACTTCCCCAGCAGAGAAACAGCGCAAATGCCCACATCCGCCATTAGCAAGCGGGGGGTGGGCAGGGAGGTGCCGCGGGCCGCTTCTACGTGAACCGCTTCTCGGGCCACTTCTTCGCAGGCCGCTTCTTTGAGGGCCGCTTCTTCACGGGCCGCTTCGTGGACCGCTACTTCCCGGGCTGCATTGGCCTGAATATCCCGAGTGCTACCTGAGTGGAATAATTTGGGCTGGCAAACCAGACTGTGGGATACCTACCACACGAAAAAGCCAGCCCTAATCCAAGACACCATCAGGCCCGCGCACAGAACAAAGGACTTTACAGACATAGACGGCTGCAGTCTGTCCCCCTCCAGTGACAGGCAGCCAGAGCCGGAGGGAGGCAATTGCAGCCTCAGAGAGACATTATCCACAAAACTGTAAGCAGGCTTCTTTGCTAACTAAGACTTCTTAGGGCTCTGGTCGGCTAACATCTGCCTAAGAAAGTGCGTCAGTGGTACACTTAGAAAACCAAGTGGCAGGGAGGCAATAAGTCGCAGAAGCCGAGCTTGCTAAACACATCATTACCTGCGCTGCTGGATTCTGTGAAGGGCACAAATCACAGGCCCAACCGAGCCTGGGCCTTTGAGGACTACCCGAGTGCCTGAACTTGAGCGGCTTAGACCTGGTAGGGGCAAGCAGCCCAGGGCCGGTTGCGGTGGTTCTGGTGGGGAAACAGAGAGCCTAAGCAGAGTGGGCAGGGAGGCTACACGCACCGTGAGCAGGGGCAGACCCAGTGTGGCTGAGTCACTTCAAGCACACGCCAGTGGTATTTATTAGCAGGGTCCCTCCCTCCCCACAGCGCGACTGAACAAGTGAGCCTAAAAAAAAAAAAAAAAAAAAAAAAAAAGGGTGTCCACCACTGCTCCCTTTGTATCAGGGTGGAAATCAGACACTGTAGAGATCAGCAAACAGAAGAAGCTATAACAGAGGGAACTGCCGTGGAAGCGACAGGCAATAAACTAAAACCCTGGGGTTAGTACCAACTACAGAGAAAGGGGCCTATAGATCTTGAGAAATTTAAGCCGGAAAAAGGAACTAGCTGAAAATTAACTGAACTCACAATACCCACAACAATAACAGAGAAAGTCTTATATATATTGTTACTATTTTTACCATCATTTTTTCTTTCTTTCTTTTTTTAATATATATATTTATATATATATTTTTATTAAAAAATTTTGTTTTTTAAATTTTTTTTATCCTCTAGTACTCCTGTAATTTCCACTTTTAGAATATTTTTTATAACTCTTGCGACCCTTTTTTTTTCTTTTTTCTTTTCTTTTTTTCTTTCCTTTAACGTTGTATTTTTGAAACTTCAAACTCTGCACTAGATTCATAAGTTTAGCTTATTGGTAATTGCTATAAAATTTTAACCTATTCATTTTTTTTTATAACTTTTGTGACTTTTTCTTTTTTTTTCTCCCTATTTCTATCTCTACATCTTTTCTTTGACATTGTATTCCTGAAACTCCAAACTCTAATCTAGATCTTTAATCTATGCTTTCTGGTATATGTAATCAATTTGTGCTTATTACTGACTGGATCTGTCTCTCTCCTTTTCATTCCCTCCTTTTATCCTCCTGACCACCTCTGTCTCCTTCCTCCCTCTTTCCTTCTCTGTATAACTCCGTGAACATCTCTGAGTGGTCCAGTTGTGGAGTGCAGTATAGAAGGAGAAGTTTTTGAGACTACTGTAAAAATAAGACTGATAACTGGAAGCAGGAGGCTTAAGTCCAAACCCTGATCCCATGGAACATTAATTGACAGGAGCTCATCAAATGCCTCCAAACCTACACTGAAACCAAGCCAATATACAGGCTACCCAAAGTGACCCCAAAATCATAGACATCACATAACTCATTACTAGACACTCCATTGCACTCCAGAGAGAAGAAATCCATCTCCATTCACCAGAACACCGACACAAGCTTCTCTAACCAAGAAACCTTGACAAGCCACCTGTACAAACCCACATACAGTGAGGGAACGCCACAATAAAGAGAACTCCACAAACTGCCAGAATACAGTAAGGACACCCCATACTCAGCAATTTAAACAAGATGAAGAGACAGAAGAATTCCCAGCAGGTAAAGGAACAGGATAAATGCCCACCAAACCAAACAAAAGAGGAAGAAATAGCGAATCTAACTGATAAAGAATTCCAAATAATGATAGTGAAATTAATCCAAAATCTGGAAATCAAAATGGAATCACAGATAAATAGCCTGGAGAAAAGCATTTAGAAGATGCAAGAAAGGTTTAACAAGGACCTAGAAGAAATAAAAAAGAGTCAATATATAATGAATAATGCAATACATGAGATCCAAAACACTCTGGAGACAACAAATAGTAGAATAACAGAGGCATAAGATATAATTAGTGAATTAGAAGATAGAATGGTAGAAATAAATGAAGCAGAGGAGAAAAAAGAAAAACGAATTAAAAGAAATGAGGACAATCTCAGAGACCTCCAGGACAATATTAAACGTTACAACATTCGAATCATAGGAGTCCCAGAAGAAGAAGACAAAAAGAAAGACCATGAGAAGATACTAGAGGAGATAATAGTTGAAAACTTCCCTAAAATGGGGAAGGAAATAATCACTCAAGTCCAAGAAACCCAGAGAGTCCCAAACAGGATAAACCCAAGGCGAAACACCCGAAGACACATATTATTCAAATTAACAAAGATCAAACACAAAGAACAAATATTAAAAGCAGCAAGGGAAAAACAACAAATAACACACAAGGGAATTCCCATAAGGATAACAGCTGATCTTTGAATAGAGACTCTCCAAGCCAGGAGGGAATGGCAAGACATACTTAAAGTGATGAAAGAAAATAACCTACAGCCCAGATTATTGTAAACAGCAAGGATCTCATTCAAATATGAAGGAGAAATCAAAAGCTTTACAGACAAGCAAAAGCTGAGAGAATTCAGCACCACCAAATCAGCTCTCCAACAAATACTAAAGGACATTCTCTAGACAGGAAACACAAAAAGGGTATATAAATTCGAACCCAAAACAATAAAGTAAATGGGAACAGGATTATACTTATCAATAATTACCTTAAATGTAAATGGGTTGAATGCCCCAACCAAAAGACAGAGACTGACTGAATGGATACAAAAACAAGACCTCTATATATGTTGTCTACAAGAGACCCACCTCAAAACAGGGGACACATACAGACTGAAAGTGAAGGGCTGGAAAAAGATTTTCCATGCAAATAGGGACCAAAGAAAGCAGGAGTAGCAATACTCATATCAGATAAAATAGACTTTAAAACAAAAGCTGTGAAAAGAGACAAAGAAGGTCACTATATAATGATCAAAGGATCAATCCAAGAAGAAGATATAAAAATTATAAATATATATGCACCCAACATAGGAGCACCGCAATATGTAAGACAACAACTAACAAGTATGAAAGGAGAAATCAACAATAAGACAATAATAGTGGGAGACTTTAATACCCCACTCACACCAATGGATAGATCAACTAAACAGAAAAGTAACAAGGAAACACAAACTTTAAACAATACAATAGACCAGTTAGACCTAATTGATATCTATAGGACATTTCATCCCAAAACAATGAATTTCATCTTTTTCTCAAGTGCACATGGAAACTTCTCCAGGATAGATCACATCCTGGGCCATAAATCTAGCCTTGGTAAGTTCAGAAAAATTGAAATCATTCCAAGCATCTTTTCTGACCACAATGCACTAAGATTAGATCTCAATAACAGGAGAAAAACTATTAAAAATTCCAACATATGGAGGCTGAACAACATGCTCCTTGCTTCTGCTAAGTCACTTCAGTCGTGTCCGACTCTGTGTGACCCCATAGACGGCAGCCCACCAGGCTCACCTGTCCCTGGGATTCTCCAGGCAAGAACACTGGAGTGGGTTGCCATTTCCTTCTCCAATGCATGAAAGTGAAAAGTGAAAGTGAAGTCGCTCAGTCATGTCCGACCCTCAGCGACCCCTCGGACTGCAGCCTTCCAGGCTCCTCCACCCATGGGATTCTCCAGGCAGAAGTACTGGAGTGGGGTGCCATTGCCTTCTCCACATGCTCCTTAATAACCAACAAATCACAGAAGAAATCAAAAAAGAAATCAAAATCTGCATAGAAACGAATGAAAATGAAAACACAACAACCCAAAACTTATGGGAATCTGTAAAAGCAGTCCTAAGCGGAAAGTTCATAGCAATACAGGCATACCTCAAGAAACAAGTAAAAAGCCAAATAAATAACCTAACTCTACACCTAAAGCAACTAGAAAAGGAAGAAATGAAGAACTCCAAGGTTACTAGAAGGAAAGAAATGCTAAAAATTAGGGCAAAAATAAATGCAAAAGAAACAAAAAAGACCATAGCAAAAATCAACAAAGCCAAAAGCTGGTTCTTTGAAAGGGTAAATAAAATTGACAAACCATTAGGCAGACTCATCAAGAAAGAAAGAGAGAAAAATCAAATCAATAAAATTAGAAATTAAAATGGAGAGATCACAACAGACAACACAGAAATACAAAGGATCATCAGATCAGAATAGTCGCTCAGTTGTGTCCGACTCATTTCGACCCCATGAACCGCAGCACGCCAGAACTCCCTGTCCATCACCAACTCCTGGAGGTAACTCAGACTCACATTCATCGAGTCAGTGATGCCATCCAGCCAGCTCATCCTTGGTCGTCCCCTTCTCCTCCTGCCCCCAATCCCTCCCAGCATCAGAGTCTTCTCCAATGAGTCAACCCTCGCATGAGGTGGCCAAAATACTGGAGCTTCAGCTTTAGCATCATTCCTTCCAAAGAAATCCCAGGGTTGATCTCCTTCAGAATGGACTGGTTGGATCTCCTTGCAGTCCAAGGGACTCTCAAGAGTCTTCTCCAACACCACAGTTCAAAAGCACCAATTCTTCAGCGCTCAGCCTTCTTCACAGTCCAGCTCTCACATCCATACATGACCACAGGAAAGACCATAGCCTTGACTAGGCGAACCTTTGTTGGCAAAGTGATGTCTCTGCTTTTGAATATGCTATCTAGGTTTGCATTTTTATGCAAATTCAATGTTAAGTTTTATATATAGCACATAATTCCAAATTTTTATCAATTATAATATTATATGTACATAAAATTATTGAGTATAAATATTTAAAAACAAATAGAAATCATTCATTGGTTTAGAACACATAACTCATAAAAGTTATTTCTTCACATCTGTTTTTATTTTCTAGTCATGTATTTTTTAAATTTTATTTAATTTTACAATATTGTATTGGTTTTGCCATATATCAAAATGAATCTGCCACAGGTATACAGGTGTTCCCCATCCTGAACCCTCCTCCCTCCTCCCTCCCCATACCATCCCTCTGGGTCGTCCCAGTGCACCAGCCCCAAGCATCCATTATCGTGCATCGAACGTGGACTGGCGACTCGTTTCATATATGATACAATACATATAGAATGAACACATGTGTTTTATAATCTGGAAAATATATTCATAAAATACAGTCAAAATATACCTTCCATGTATCAAAATTGCCTGCTTTATATGGAAGAACAAGACAGTTCTATTATATTACCCACAAACTAACCTGAATAAATGCAGAAGAAATCCACACTAGCTCTTATTAGTTATTTTGCTCTCATTACAATCACCATGAACATTTATGACAATAACCTGGTCAGTTCATCACCCCCAACATCTCACCCAGTATTTGTTGGGTAATAAGGGGTTTAGCTGTGTTTTTCAGGTGGTTCTAGTGCTAAAGAACACACCTGCCAAAGCAGGAGAAGTAAGAGATGTGACTTCAATCTTGGGTCAGGAAGGTCCCCTGGAGGCGAACATGGCAACCGACTTCAGTATTCTTGCCTGGAAAATCCCATGGACAGAATAGCCTGGTTGGCTATAACCTATAACATCACAAAGAGTCAGACACAACTGAAGTAACTTAGCATGCACACAATAGAGGTTTAACTACTTCAAT
Source organism: Tragelaphus eurycerus (assembly GCA_935064755.1). Classification (NCBI taxonomy): domain Eukaryota; kingdom Metazoa; phylum Chordata; class Mammalia; order Artiodactyla; family Bovidae; genus Tragelaphus; species Tragelaphus eurycerus. Next base: position 63,691 of record CAKXYN010000558.1, read on the forward strand.
ATGAATTGGAAAGAGAGAGAATTTGGAATCAAATTGCCCTGTACAGCTAAGTGGCTGGACGACTATGGGTAGGGCATTTAGTCTCTCTGTGCATAAGAAAGTAAAGCTTATAAATGGAGATTATCATTTTCTCACTTAGTTCATTTGTTAGAATTTAATGCATAATGACATAAAAGTGAGAATTCAAATATAATCATGTTACTTATGATTATTTCATACATGTTGATGCATACTCTCAAGAATTTCTAAGGTGAATTTCACCCAAAGACTTAAAAAGTACAAAAACATAATCACTAATAGAGGTCAATACGTAGAATATTAAAAAATGAGAGACTCCAAATAGATCAATCATTGGATTAAGAGAGTTGCAAAGACTGAGTTTAAATTTGGATCCTGAAAGTCACAGTGGTTTTCAAGACTATAAAATTTAGGCAAAGTGTTAAGTACTTTACAAGATTTTAAAACACATTTTTAAACTGGATATAAATCTTGATTTCAGAATATTCTGTTGGCTAAGAGTGAAACAAAGGTCTTTTCTTAATCAAAAGAAGAGATTGCTATACGTTATGTCCCAATGACTAAATGATCCTTATCCTAAAAAAAAAAAAAAAAAAAAGAATCTGGAATTCTATCACAGTTAAAGCTCTGTGTCACTAATTTCTAATCTCTAAACCACAAGACTGTCATGGACGTTTAGTCATATCAAATGAACAGATGCTTAAACTGAAATTTTATGAAAGATTTCTCTTAATCATTTGCTGCATGGCTTGACTCACATCCTTTTTCCTCATACTGTAGATCAATGGGTTCAACATTGGGCTCAAAAAAATATAAAAGACTGCAAATACTTTGGACTCCTGTACAGACTTCTCAGATGGAGGCTTCAAGTACATGCAGAAGAGGGTTCCATAAAATAGAGTGACTATTGACAGGTGGGAACTATAGGTAGAAAAGGCTTTGTGCCTGCCTTCCACAGAGCGAATTACCAAGATAAGTGCAATGATGAAAACATAAGACAGGAGAGTGAAGAACAAAGAGCTTGAGAGAGTGAAACCACCAACCACAAACATTGCTGTCTTTTTGACATAAGTGTCAGAGCAGGCCAACATTATCAGAGGATCATCACAGTAGAAATGGTTGATCTCAAGGGAGTCACAGAAGGACAAGTGAAAGGTCAGCAGTGCCTGAGAGAGACCATTGAGGAATCCACAAGTATAAGGGACTGTGAATAGAAAGATGCAAACGTCCTTGGACATCCTGGTGCTGTAATGGAGAGGGCTGCAGATGGCTACATAGCGGTCCAAGGCCACTGAAGCAAGGAGATAAAGTTCAGTGATTACCAGGGCAGTGAAGAGAAGACACTGTGTGAAGCATCCAGCATAGGAGATGGTCTTCTGGTCTGAGAGGAAATTGTGCAGCATATTTGGAGTAACATTGGAGGAATAGCAAAGGTCTACAAAGGAGAGGTGGATGAGGAAAAATACATAAGAATTTGGAGATGGGGATTTGTCCTGATCAGCACAATCATGCTCAGATTTCCCACCACTGTGATTAGGTAGATCACCAGGAACACCCCAAACAAGGGCTTTCTGTAACACAGGGTCATCTGTGAGTCCCAGGAGAATGAATTCAGTCACTTCAGTGTGGTTAGGGAAAGACATATTCTCACCCCTTAAAAACTGAAAGTGGTAAAGTGAAGAATTCTATCTGATCTTGATTCTGCATTTATTTCATTCTTTTGTCATTTACTTTTGATATATTTCTCTATAAGGAAATTACTCTTCTCAACCAGTGCATCAGAGCATCTATGTAAATATTTGCACCTTATCTCTTTGTGATATATCTTTCTATATACATTGGAAACACACACTCACAAATTCTCACATTCCCATTTTCTTTCTTATTTGTTAATCGTGTATCAGATCAGATCAGTCGCTCAGTCGTGTCCGACTCTTTGCGACCCCATGAACCGCAGCACGCCAGGCCTCCCTGTCCATCACCAGCTCCCGGAGGTCACTCAGACTCGCATCCATCGAGTCAGTGATGCCATCCAGCCATCTCATCCTCTGTCGTCCCCTTCTCCTCCTGCCCTCAATCCCTCCCAGCATCAGAGTCTTCTCCAATGAGTCAACTCTTCGCATGAGGTGGCCAAAATACTGGAGTTTCAGCTTTAGCATCATTCCTTCTAAAGAAATTCCAGGATTGATCTCCTTCAGAATGGACTGGTTGGATCTTCTTGCAGTCCAAGGGACTCTCAAGAGTCTTCTCCAACACCACAGTTCAAAAGCATCAATTCTTCGGCGCTCAGCCTTCTTCACAGTCCAGCTCTCACATCCATACATGACCACAGGAAAGACCATAGCCTTGACTAGGCGAACCTTTGTTGGTAAAGTAATGTCTCTGCTTTTGAATATGCTATCTAGGTTGGTCACATATACAATTAAACCTGTTTTCTTGGAAAACTCCACATTCGGTATTTTTTTTTTTTTCCAAATTCTGTGAAAAAGAAAGCCAAAAGAATGAAAACCAGGTCTGGAAAGCAGCATGTCA